>JAECUM010007709.1:0-86060 GCA_016617855.1 Megalonaias nervosa | reverse complement strand
GTTGGAGGCATATGACAATAGGTTTTTCCAAAGATGTACTTGGTATGTATTTTTTTAAGTAATACCAATGGAAAAGTTTGCCATATCACCGCTGTTCTCTTGAAGAAAATAATTTTCGGTTAAAACAGAGTATTATTATCTTTATTACGGCGACTTTGCTTCCTATTTAAAACGGGTTTAATCGGATATTAAGATCAGACATGGCTGAGAGAGAGAGAGAGAGAGAGAGAGAGAGAGAGAGAGAGAGAGAGAGAGGTAAAAGTGTGTTTGTGTGGGATGGTATAGATCAGATTTGCTACAGGGTAAATGTTTTATTTTATTCAGACAAACTATACAGAATATATTACATGGAAGGGACTAAATGAGAGAAATTGTTACGGTCTAAATAAAGTTGTATGCTTCTTAGCGGTTTTTTTTCAGTTCTGAAAATACGGTTTTGAAAATGTAATGATTTAGAAAACTGCATTGGTTCTTGTCGCAATTGAACATATGGTGCAATATTTAAAAAGGGAATTGTTTCAGTCCCCACACACACACACCTCTGTTTATTATTGTATTACTCGTTTATTTATAAGAGGTCTAACTCTGTCCTTTGAGGCAATTATTATAAATTTAAGTCTATCTGCCTCCTCGTGACTACTTAACGCAAATATTTTTCCACAAAATAAATGCAATGTTTAAACATTTTTGTTTAAAATTTAAATATGAAACTGTTTGCACGGTTGATTTGCATACATTTATTTGTATTATGAGTGAATTCAAATAATAAAGCAATAAATTGTTCTTTTGTATTTACTTATAAAGTTCTTTCCTCTCTGTGCCAAACTGTAAATTGCAACATGTCATTTGCTGCTTTTGTTTAGGAGATTTTAAATAAGCCACACTAATCAGATTTTCATTAAGTCACACTAATCAGCTTTTCACTAAGCCACACTAATAAGATTTTCTTTAAGCCAGCTTAATCAGCGGATTTTCACAAAGCCATACTAATCTACGGATAAGGAAATGAAGTAAATAGCATTAAGATTTTTTATGTAATAGATCGGCGCTAATGTTTTGAACAGAAGGAGTCCAAAAGTAGCGAGATGTACTATTTTAATTAACCTGGAAAAGAAGACAAATGGTAATTTTATTGTCTTGTAGTGCTAATGGAGTATATATTTTGATTCACCGAAAAGCAAAAAAAGGCAATATTTGTGTTCAGTGATACGTATATTATTGTTGTTTCGACAGTACTTACCGCTGGACTCGTCAGCCAATAGATTGCTGCTAACAATAAATTCCGAGGGTAAGCAAATATCTGGACCTGGTTTTTCTGTGGCTCCATCTACTATGATATTACAATCTGCCAGATTGTCTCTGGTTGCACTTTCACATTTACTTAGCAACTCTTAACTAGGCTCCATATCACAACAACAACCGTCAGTTGCTGCAATCATCATTTATTGGGTCACGTTACTACTTAGTGCATCAGTGGATAGACTTCATCTAAATTCTGTTTTGTTCTTGCTCACAATGCTAAAGATCTTCTTACAATCGGAGAGAGAATGCAATAATACCAGTACAGCTTTGCTATCTCACAATCAGAAAATGATATATCGTCAGCACAGCATTGCTATTTCACAGTCAAAGAATGATATATTCATATTGCCAGTACAGAGCAATATTGCCAGTGCAGATTTGCAATCTCACAACTGTAGTTAGAATGCTATATTGCCAGTACAGATTTATTTGCTATCGCACAATCGGAGTTACAATGCTATATTGCCAGTACAGATTTATTCATTATCGCACAATCGGAGTTACAATGCTATATTGCCAGTACAGATTTTCTATCTCATAACTGGAGTTAGAATGCTATTTTGATAGGATAGCTTTGCTATCTCACATTCAGATAATGCTATATTGCCAGTACAGATCTGCTATCTCACAATCAGAGAATGATGTATTGCCAGTACAGCTTTGCTATCTCACAATCAGAGAATGATATATTGCCAGTACGGCTTTGCTAACTTTCGCCACAGTAGGATACTTACCGGTAAGCTATCCAGTTGATGTGCTTCTAATACCTGTAGCAATTCTTCATCATAGTATCTCACAGATACTGGATAGTTTTAGATCTTGAAACTTATTACTGCCATCTTTGACAATACTTAATGGCCTATTCCTTATTCAATCTAACATCTATCACTGTTGTTTCCTAGAGTGTGGATTATACTAGTTGTTTTGGTTATGGCAGACGTATATTTTTTTTGCAATCCGAGAATCTGGAACATTTTTAAGAAGAGTTTCCTGGCATGATCTGCCACAGATATTGGAAGCCCATGTTCCACAATAAATTTTGCAACAATACTTCAGCATTTATTACACTGTAGTGTGTAGTAGTCTTAAAATATGAACTTATTGTATCACTTGATGCCACATCTATTGCCATAGTAATGTGCTTCTTAGCAGAAACATGTCACTTAATGCCATTGACGTCTTCATAGCTTATGATAATGTCTATCCAACAAATTTTGCCGAAAAAAAAAGCTTTCAACAAAGTGTGATTTACCGATTACATCTGAATAAGTCGAAGCATATTCCTCATGGTATTTCTGTTTGATTTTCATCTTTATACTTGGTCATATCTGGTTGTACAGAAGTTTTTTTAATTTATTTTTCTGATGTTGTCATCTGACATCCGTACACTTTTAACGTAATGCCACCACAATGATATATGCTAACTGGAAGGTCCCAATATTGCAAAAGGTTGGCAATACTCACAATGAAGCGAAGGAAACAAATAGGGCGACGGTATACTCTCATGGAGTTCTGCCAATGATACCAAGAATGCGAGATGGAACAAACCCTACACAAAACAAGTTTGTTTAGCCAGCAGCTTTTAGATTTTGAAATCAATTTTTTTAACTTCAAGACATAAAACCAGAATTTTTATCAGCATATCTGGAATGCGAAATTACGGTTCTGAAATCGGAATGATTCTGGAGAAACCGGAATTTGTGGTAGGTATATTTAATGGGTAATTCACAAGTTTCACTCTTACCATGAGAATAGTGAGAGTCACCTGCAGCTGAAAATAAATATTCCAAGTGGAAGCCATAAAAATGATAATATTACAAAACATATCTAAGTGCATTATATAACGCTATTTACAGTACACAGATCTGTGTATTCTTTTAATTGTCCTCCAAACTGCTATTGGCTCTTTTCAGCTTTGCCAAATGTTCATTTTCCAAAATCGTTTCCACGCGGTCAAGGTCGTATCCCCATTTATCAATCCGCATTGCTCCATTCTAAACTCTCTCAATTTCTGTATCTTTAAAACACAAAGGACACGGGTTTTTGTTTGTTTTGTTTTTTTCTTTAAAATGATGAATGTAATTAAGTTGAATCCATATAGCCTTCAGCATGGGCTTAAAGTCACTTTCCGACATTTTAAAGTCAAGGTACACACAAAAGGTTTATTGCAACACTGCCGATTATAGTTCGCAAGTACACACAAAAGGTTTATTGCAACACTGCCGATTATAGTTCGCAAGTAAACACGATTGTTGGCGAAATCTAATTTAATTGCAAACGTAGTACATCATGAAGAAAACTCAATCAAGCGAAATTAAGCGCTCCAAATGATGACGCGAAGCTGATCATATGATAGGAATTACCGGAAAAGACTCGGAAAGAACGAAACAAACTTCTGAACTGGTCTTATGTCGCAAATTGCCATAAAGACAGAAAGAACCGAAAACACTCAAGATGTATGCCGGAAACTGATATGTCATAAATTACAGGAAATGACTTGCAAGGACTAAATAACTCGCAAATGGCTTCAACTTCCGCCAAAAGTTTCTTTCGGTCTATCTTTTCTTTACAAAAAACCGTGATCTTTATATATCGCGGCTTGACTCGTGAAAAGGCACGGCAACTCGGGACATTCACGCCAAATTCGGGACGATGGGGACCTCTTGAGTCTATTCATCTGCTCAAGTTATAAAGACCTACACGATTATTTTATATCCAGGAGATGAAACAGCTGTTAGAGAATTAATATCTGAATGACTAATCATTAATGCAAGTAACAGAATACAACATGTCAGCATAGCAATTATGTTGAATAAATTGCCTGTCCACTCGCACGTCTCACCTGTGTTTATATGGGATCGAGTCTCGGCTTGACCAGCGTGGGTATGTGAGAAAGCCTGCCACTAGCTTTTTATGGGCAGATGATTCTTTCTGTCATGTTTCTGGCAGCCACAAAAACAAACTAAATGCCATCAGGGAACTCACTTCTTGACTATTCTTATTCGAGTTTTGTGATCTAAGGCACTCATGAATTGTTAACCGTATTTGCTCTGCAAACCTGTTATATTATGTAGCTACAACAATTACTCAATGATTCTACCATTTTATACTTAAAAACTGAATTACAGGGCCTTTACTTTACAATGGAGATGATGTCAGAAAAATAAATCATAAATGCATAGCTTTATCCATCTAAAGAGATATAGACAGATTATGCATAAATTGCTGAACCAATCAATGTGCTTGTGCTATGCAGGAAGGACTGAGAACTTACAGGATTGTTTGCTATGTCTAAATGGGGTGTACAAGTCAATATACATGCAATATATAAATACATAAATAATGACAGAAAGAAAATGAATGCCATTTCTAAGTCCATCTAGAGACAAACAGTCGCAGAGTCAGAAAAATCTTGTGCCAAGAGCCCAGGGGCTTTGAGAGTGTTGGATCTGGGCAACCAGCTGATGATTATATCAAATGTTCGTAAAACATACCAATAAAAATAATTTGATATGGATAATAACTGATACTGGAATGAAAGAAAGGTAAAGGAAAGTCCTGAAGCCAACAGTTTTAGTTTCATATTCAAGTGACTTCTTGATCTATTTGACTTAAGCTGGTTAGATTTAATTTGGTCTTTTGCTGCATAGCAGCATGGGTAGGTTTATTCAATGCCGAGATAATTAGAGTAAAGTGCCTTGCCCAAGGAAACACAAAGTTAGCTGACTTGGCCTGATACAATGACCAATGGTAAGATTTGAATCTACACCCGATTTGGTCCGATTCCTGTACTCTTACCACTGTGCCACCATAGCTCCCTGGATTTAAGCTGGAAAGAGACCAATCATACTGAAATTTCTCAGTCCCTTAGTCAGTACTGCAGATATGTTAAAACACAATTAAAGTTTAATATATCTATGCAGAATGGCATAATTATCTATAATATTTACTGCATCTACTGTGACAATATGTACATTTTTTAAAAATATAAAATAAATAGCATGGTACTTCTCATAAAAAGTAGTCACTGTTTGCAAAGACAACACAAAAGTCAATTTCTCTGCGAATTTTAATGATTTAGTTGCATGTAACATGCAATAAATATAATAACTGACTACTGTATAGTTATGTCCAAGTACCAGTTGTCAGTGTTTGCTCCATGATCAGCTTTGTGTGAATAAAAGTTTGAGCGAGGTTTTATTTTCATTGTTAATGCAACATTTGCCATTATAGAAGCACAATTACCAGTGATTCAGGCTGCATAAGGAATATCAAGCACTCCACTTTAAAAGCAATTTTATCATTGAGTTAACTGTCATATCTATCAATATGAAGCCTAAATGTTGGCAAAATGTATACAACTAGACAACTATGCTATTAAATTGGACATCTCAGATTTATTTTGGACTGTGCCAAAGGTAACAGTCATCGTAGGTCTCTGAATGATACTAACAAAGTTAGGTTGTTGACTTAATTATTAAAATAAATAATAAAGACTACTGACGGCAATGGTACAAGAAACAATAAATACTTCTATAAAGCCAGCATTGAAGTGATATAAGGTAATTCTCAGGGTGAAGATTTTAGAAAATGTGACAGCCTGCAATGGCTACAAAATTAATTTTGACTCAAATTTATTCAGGGTTATGCTAAATCATATGGCATGGAGCCTAGTGGCCTGCAATACTAGGACTGAGATGTTCCTTTAGTTAATGGGACTTGATCTTTTTATTTGGCTAGGTTGTCCAAACTGGACACAAATTAAAGTGAAGACAATTCAGCTTAAGACATATAAGACACAGATTTGGGACTAGTCATGCCCAATGTGAATTCCACTCATCTCTTAGCACTTTGATAAAAGACAGTTCAGACCAATTCTTAAAGACATGTCAACCCAATGTTTTCAGAGACCACGAACTGAAAAATAGCATGAACCAATTAGGAGACAACATGGCCCTGTTTCCAGTATTCATCATTTCAATAACATTAATTGGGATATCTCAAACGGCGAAAAACAAATCCAGTTGGTAACTCACTCTGATCTTCTGATGTCTACACACTTCTTTTCCAAATATTCCACACACATTCCACAAAACATGTACAATTTTCCATCCTGGCCTTAGCTCTCAGTACATTAAAAGTGGCTGGACATGTTAATGGCAGAATGATGAGCTTCGCCATTGCTGGAAAGAACCCAATTATCTTGAACTGACAGGATCTTTCAAATGTAACACATAACGGTTGGGCTTAAATTATGCTTTGTTTTCACCAAAGCTGTGCAGTTAATTCTGACTTTTGTTTTACACTTGTTTGTTAGTAGGTATCTTTACACATATGGGCATAAAAGGTCTCTGTCCCGATAAAAAGTCAGCTTGTAAGTCACATAAGGTATATTTGTGTGCTACTAACACCAAACTGAGAAATTCTGTTTGTTTACATGCATGTTCACTGTAACTGCTTAGAAGTATATTTTGTATTTGCAGCTTTTATCACTTGGGTATCCATAGCCTTGGTATCTCTAATCATGAATTTTTAAATCGGTCACATGATGTGAAATAAAAGTCGTTGTTGGTATTACAGCTGCAAGGTCACCTGGAAAGGTATAAATTTGTTTCTAATTTCATCGGAATCTATTTCATCCCTATATTATAAGTTTATATCCAAGTTGTTAAAATCACAGGCAGAGACTAGGTACATGTAATAGTTAATGAGCATCATGGGAAGAAAAGCCACAAGTAAGTTTACAACCACTAAAGACTATAATAAATGTTCAAAAACTATTGCAGTTTCCTTGTTATTTATTCTAGTATATATCTGTTATCTAATTCAACTTGTGAGCTTATATTAGATACTTGCTAAGAACATTAGGAAATATATCCGAACCCATCTTTTGTTTTTTGCTAAAGAATGAAGTTGACTATATATTCAGTTTCCCTAAAGAGAACTAGTTCAGATTTACGCACCAAACACATGGCCTTAACCACTGCAAAAAAACCCCCCAACAGTTTAAATTAATTGGGTGTGAAAGGTTTCGATTTTCTCATGCTGCTGTTGCCAATCATGTCAAGGGTTGACAGGCATGCTGACAATTTTGGTCCATCCTGCATGTACATCAGACTTGTATTCAATACCATTTTCAGGCTCAAAATCACTCACCGACATTTCCAGTAACACTTTACCAGCTCTAGTAATCTTATACATAAACACTTTCAAATATCTCTTGTCACCATCCCTATCATCAGCCATTATTTGCCTAAAATCATCATCTGCTGAGAAACAATGTTAGAAGCCAACCCATTTCAAATTTTCTAGGTAGTTCCAATTATAAACCCACATCTTCTTTGGTGAAAACAAGATTAAAACGAACATAGAATGCTTGTTCCAGGACCAAATGAACCAGTAAATTTAATTTCACAACAATTTGTGTTAAGTGAAAGTAGCAAGATGTGTAGAGATTTGTCTACCTGAAAAATGGCATAAGTTGTAACATGCAGTACTTGCGTCATGACTAGTACATTAAGTGTTAAAGCAGGTTACCAGTTTCATTGTGAGTCTGGTAAATTACCAGAATTTGTGTAAACATTTTCATGCATTCACTTAATTTTAATGGGCAACTCCTTAGACTTTACAAGTTGTGTGTCCCGCAGACTACACCGCATAGATATGGCCAGAGATGTCCCCACAACCATTAATAAGTAACTTCTCTTACTGTGGAATAGTTTGTCTTACAAAATTGGTTATAGTTGTTGTGAAGAATTGGTTTGATCTTTTATGAAAGTGCATGGCCTCACTAGGCACTCAGCGTTAAGAGGATAGTGTTCGGAATGGTCAGCTATGTATAAGTTAATGTGACCGGTGAGACATGATGCTTCATATCTGTGGCACGATGCCCCAGTACTAGACATAAAAATAAACTGCCACACTGCAGACGTCGTAGTGATATGGCTGAAAATTTTATAGAGCTACATTAAAAATCCAAATCACACAAACATACACACATGAAAGTGCATGGAGCTGAGTTGAAGTGAGTTTATTCAGCTTGTCGCTAACCTCTACTAACTTGGATGGGAGTAAAATGTCTTTTTCACATTTGATATTTATCCTGTGGTTCAAATTTGTATGTTTGTTTCTCCTGCATGATTTTTCAAATGCCTATGTAGGTTTCCCTTATGTCCAAACCTTTTACCACAAAATACACAACTGTAAGGCTTTTCTCCAGTGTGCACAACAACGTGTCTCTCAAAGTTTCCTTTCTGATTAAATGTTTTACTGCAGAGTTCACATTTGTATGGTTTGTTGTTGGCATGTATTGTCATGTGTCTTTTTAAATCTGAATTTTGCAGAAATATTTTATCACATATTTCACATTTACATGTGTTATCCCCAGTATGAATTCTCATATGAATTTTGATCGTGTCACTCGAGCTAAAAATTTTGTCACATACTTTGCATATATAAGGCTTATCCATTGTAATATTATGTATCTGCAAATGAATGCTTAACTCTCTTTTTCCATTAAACTTTTCCTCACACTTTTCACATTTATATGGCTTTTCCCCACCATGTATTCTCATATGTCTTTGCAGTTTTCCTTTCTCATCAAACAATTCTTCGCAAGTTTCACATTTGAACGGTTTTTCTCCAGTGTGCGATCTCATGTGCCGCTTACGACTAAAATTTTGACTAAACTCTTTGTGGCATACTTCACATTTGTATGGTTTTTCTCCTGTATGCGTTCTCATATGTTGTTTTAGTTTCTGTTTCGCTTTAAACAAGCGATCGCATAGTTCACATTGATGTCTTTTACCTCCAACAGACGTTTTCACATGGACTTGCACGCTTCCATTCCAACTTAAACTTGGATCACCATTTTGAATTATAAGTCGGTCCCTCGTTAAAGTACTTTGCTGCTGCATTACCAACTGCTGTAATTGCTCATCTTCACCCAACATTCTCCAAGCACACACACCAGTCCAATGTTATTCTAATCTTAGAATAAAGGAAGCTAAACATTGGCAGGCAAAAGTAAGGGCTACTGTATCCTTTGTTAAGAAGCATATCTAACTTCCACTGACACAACTTGAATGTCATAACCTTTCCAGCTTCTATTGGTTATCATTGCATAATGAGATCGACTGGTTCCAAGAAATGGGATGCGAAACCAGTCTAACACCAACGAAAACGGTCATTAGGAACAAATCGTTCAAAAAAATATAATCAAATAGATCCAAACACTAACAAAATATATCAGAATACGACCTGCATATTTCAAATTTTATTTAAAATACCCTTATAGAGAGCGTTTTCAAACGGTCTGCAGATACAATTTGTCTTTTAACAAAAATTACACTTTGGGACTACGATAAACATGATCTCCAACCCCCACCCCCATTATAGGACCAATAAATAACAACTAAAACTCCCATATGTGATTATAACAGGTGTCTCAGAGGTAGATAGATAGATAGATAGATAGATAGATACCGTATTTCACACATGCAGTGATCAAGTCATGATACTATTTATTTTATGATTAGATCAATCACTACATGGAAATATATATGGACTGGAGCGTGCAGCCAAGGCGATGGGTGCCGTCTACCCGCGGACCAGGGTTCGAATCTCCGTAGAGTACGAATTAAAATTATTTAACCAGCATAATAGTATTATTTGACCAGAGTGTATTTCCAAACTTACCGTTGTATGTGCCATGGTATGCAGCTATTATGTGAGGGACCAAGAATTTCATTTCTCAGGGAGGGCTGGGATATATTTTATAAAATTTCCGACTCCGATATCAAAATAACAAAATAATATATACATTATCTTGTTTGAAAACATTTTCTAAATATAAAATAAAATATCTCAATTCGAAAGAAAATCGCAGCCTCCCCCCGCTGTGAAAAATAATTCAGTATCTTTTAGTAAAAGAATTTGCCATTATTATTATGTTAATTGTCGCATTGGTTCTCATCTAAAAACTGTAACTAAAGCGGGGTAATTAAACTTTCACTACAGACATATAATGTGTTGACTTTAGAGAGCGTGTTAATAAAAACAGTAGGTGTTGACACTGAAGCTATATATATATAAATATATATATATATATATATATATATATATATATATATATACTATATATATATATATATATATATATATATATATGCCTACTAATGATACAATAGGCAGGCAAACTTTGATTGGGATGCCAACACCCAGGCAAGATATTTTTTTAGAGGGGTCCATTAAATATAAGACGCATAGGCTCATCAAACGAGAAAATTTAGTGGAGTAAAGAAATTACGTAAAATGCAAGAGAAAACAACTGCGTTCCTGAATCTCTAAGCATTGATTCTCAGTCTAACAAAGCAATATATGTATTTAAAACATCGACATATGCTAGAAAAAAAACCTGACTTTATTTTTTAATCCGAATTTTTTTCTCCGAAAGTTGAATTTGACTTGAATTATCTATCACAGAATAGCATTCGGTCAGCATGTTGGCATAAGTAAATGCTGTCAAACATATGTATAAAGGTTCATAAATGTATTATATTTGCATTATATGAAATAAATTTGTGACAAATCCAACAATTTGTTTTAAATAAAAAGAATAAAAATTGCTCGGTATTTTATTAGTTTCCTTTATTTTCAACTGTAGCAATCAGAAATAACGCGCCCTTTCTTCTTACAAAATGTGCACCTAAGAAGAGATAAAGATTTTTGATCAATATTGTCTGAAGTTTGATTCCCAAAAGTTATGCGAGATTGAGATTTGGAAGTAATAGCATGAGTCTGAGATTATGTTTAATCTCCCCGCAATCCCTCCATCCTCCTAACCCCCCACCCCCCTTCTGAGAGGAAGACTTCATGACAAATGAAAGCTTGTTAGTCAAAGAATAATTGTCAGGTACACGATCAGCATCTTCCAAAGTTTCCAGTTTTTGCCCATCTTGATATCGCTAAGGACACAATTCTTGAACACTTCAATTAATATGAGTTGTCTGAGGTTATCGTAATTTTGGTCAACCTTATTGGCTGAGCACTATTAAATAGTTTTTCTTTTTCTACCTGGTAAATTCGACATACCTTTGTCCAGTTTCTTTTGTACAATTCCTAAACCTGTGTCGATATGAATGAGCCCTCAGGTACCAACTCATAACCCTTTAAGATACATCTCTTAACAACGTCATAATAGCTCTTTGTTGTACTGACAGTGAAGTGTGGAATTTACAAACTTTGCTAACAAGTACACTTTGCACTTAAAGTTCAATGTTCTCTTGACCATTTCAATCTTGAAGCAATTTTCTCAAACTAAGGTAAATCTTGATCTACTTCTGTTTCTGTAACATGGGGTACTAGCCTAATATTTCTGGTAACACCAAAACTTGAACTTGTGCGTATAGGGATGGAAGGGGTGTGCTCCGCCTGCCAGTTCTTATTATTTTATTTTCAACTGCATTTATCTTTTATCTCTTTGCATTTGCATTTTTCTTTCTTCTTTCTGTCTGCATCTGCCTCTCTTCGCTTTCTCTATATGTTTATATTTCTCTCTTACTTCTTTTTTCTCTCAGCCTCTACCTGTCCTCTCCACGCATTTTTATTTCTCTTTCCTGTTCTTCTTACTGAGTTATTTCCATCATTTCTGTCTGAAGCTGAAGCTTAAATCTAATTCCATCTGGGTTTTTTTAATTGTAATTATTTCACTTTCCTATCAAAACCGGAATTCAGACTTACTAATTAATCTCAAAGCACTTTTATTCAAATATTTTTTTCCAAATACTGAAGCGATATACTTTTTATCTCTTGCTTTCTCGAAAGAAGCCTTCGCTTCAGAAAAATCATAATGTCTGAAAAGCTCAAGAAACTCATCCTTAGTCAAAAACTCTTCCTGGGTAGGATTTAAAACAAATTTCTCCATTTAGATCATATTGTGAAAAATTCTTAGTTTCAGTAAAGATTTCTCATATATGTGAAATTAACATCTTTAATTGGGACAATGAAAATTTCGAGACAAAGTAAATTTAAATTTCAGGAGCAATTTTAATTTCCTTGAAATATGGTAAAGAAATCAGTTCCCAGACGAGTGTCCATAATGACTGTTACAATTCAATGGTCTCAAACTAAGTAATAAAAAACGCAAAAGCAACAAGTTTTGGAAAATACAAAACTATTTAACAATGAAAATTGAAAGAAACTTGGATTTTTGTGGAATAAATCCCAAACAATCAAAACATTATATCACAAGTCCAAAAGTATAGAGTGTTCTTAATATAGTATACAGGGTTTCCGAATGAATTCAATTCTTGAATATGCTGATGTATCAATAGTCTTGAAGGTGCGGATGTGTTAACAATCTTGATGTTTCACAATGATAGAATCTTTGAATGAATTCTCAATAATCTAAATGCAGTGTTTTGGTCCAAACAGTTAATGAGCACTTTGTAATTCTAATGTAAAATTTCAATAAATAATCTGTCACAGATGAGATCTTAACACACACACACACACACACACACACACACACACACACACACACACACACACACACACACACATATATATATATATATATATATATATATATATATATATATATATATATATATATATATATAGTTATGTATATCTATATCTTTGTTTCAATTTTTCCTGTGATTGTAGATTGTAAGCGTCTTTTGTAAACAACTTATTACATAGCTTACGTATGTCTATGATTTTGTGGGATGTACTTTACAATAATATCTGTAAACATGTTGACATGGTCTTCTGACCATACAAGGTTCTAGAAAGAGAATTTGTTTACAAATTTGATGTGAAAATTTACCCACATCGTAGTCATCTTATGGTGTCCTAGTTTTTAGTATCAGCAAAATTATTTATTCCCATGTTAGTATGAATCTTTGTGGAGTCACTTTTAATTTCGTTTGGATATACGCACCTGTGATAACCAAACTGGAGCAAATTTCGGTACAATTTCGGTACATTTTCAGAACAGGGTTTCTACACCGGCGGTGAAGTTTCATATTGATTTCCAGTGTTTGTGTAGGTAGATTGGCAAATATGTAATAAGAAGGAATATTGCCCAGTTATAACTGCTAATGATGAAAACCGAAATCGCCGTTCCCACTTTCCTGCCCCTGTATCAAGCGCGGTGTTATCAATTTCAGTGTTGTACACAAAACAAACTCAAAGCGGGAATTAGTAATTCTTTGAAAAATAAAAATTGTTTAAAGCAAATGTAAGTCATACCTTCTAAGATTACCTGTCATGTGGCTAAATAGCGTCAGCAAAGGATTGAGGTAGTCATGGTAGATATCTATGTCAGAGAAACCTTATTTTCCAACTTAAACTTCCTAAAACATAGTAGGGGGACCCTAAATTCGATTTCAGGGTCGCCCTCTATTTCGAATTTCGGATCATCATATAGTATTTTGCACTTTTGGAGTGACCCTAAAGTTCAATATACTGTGACTGCAAAATAAGTAAAATAGTACACGGTCTGCAAGAAATACTTGCAGACTATCTCATTATCTGTTTATAGGTCGATTTTCGTGATCCAGTGAGCAAATGCGTCTTTTTTCTTCATGGAAGAACGTCCGCATTCGATACGATGAATCAGTCGATGAGTGCATCTTCACTAAATAGACGACCTCTCCGCTGGCCATGTGATTAGAGCGTCCGCCTCGGATGCGGAAGGTCGCGGGTTCGAACCCAGACCGATTCATACCAAAGATTTATAAAAATGGTACTAACAGCTGCCTCGCTTGACGCTCAGCGTTAAGAGGTTAGTGTTAGTACTGCTCGGCCTTGTGTCAGGATAATGTGACTCGGTGAGACATCATGCTACTTGTCTGTGGCATGATGCCCCAGTGCTCGACATCACTATAAGCTGCCACACTGCAGACATCGTAGCGATATGGTGAAAGATTGTTAAAGCTATGTTAAAAATCCAAATAACACACACACACACACACACACACACACACACACACACACACACACACACACAATAGACCGCAATAAAAAGGCATTAACTCAAAATATGCCTGATGTAAGGCAACCTAATATATAGAGGATACTTTTACAAAAATGTTGATGGACTGTGCTAAACAAAGTATAGGTCTGTAAAGCTACATATTGTTTCTTGTCCTATGGGTGTAGTACAAACAAAGTTGCATACAGCCCCTAAATTTCATAAATCTAGCGCGAAAATTGCCAGAGGTAGGAACATTTAACACAAAAGTGAACAAAGGTAAGGAAGCGAAAAATACAGGTTATAGTGATCTATTCTTGTATTAAAAGAAAAGGACGTAGTGTTTAAAAAGATGAACCAAATGTAATAATTATATATACTATGCTATGTGTACATATAATGTTTAAAAATACACTGTATGGTCATAGAAAAAACGTAAACACCTAACCAATAACTGATTTGTGTAATTTTCTTTATTGTCGGCGTCGTAACATATTATTGTAATTTTCTATTTTATAAAACTTAACTACAGCTTAAACACTTATTTTTCAATATTCGGAATTTGTTAAAATACATACTATTACGACTCAATAGTCTTAAACTAAGTAATAGGGAAGAGCGAAAGTCAGTAAGTTTTTGTAAAGTTCAACAAATAATTTATTTGCCGCTTGTACAAAAGCGAAAATTTAAACAGAACTTACGGTAATGCGAATTAGATCCCAAAATAGTCCAAAACGTTATATCACCAGTCCTAATGAACAAAGTTCTAATTTAATTTCTGTGGTGTTCGAAATAAGATCCATCACTAAAAATGTTGATGTGCCTGTTGTGGCCTATCCCGCGGAGATGTGACAACAGTCTTTTGATGAATCCTAATAATATTACCCAAGATGTCTTGTTTGAACTCACTATAATTCCCAGTTAATATCACTGTTTAAGAATATTCTTTAAGAGCACTTTGTATTTCCAGTGATTAAATAATTTGAATTAATAATTTCAACCAAATCAAATACAGATCACAACAATACAAAAGATTACGCAAGATCTTTTAGCAATAATAAAAAATTTCTAGCTAAACAAGATTATAAAGCCCTTTATTTGACCTAGGTCACAATTAGCATTTTCTAAAAATAATAGGACTTAATTGAATTTTCCATTTTAGAACAACACTGTTACTAAAACTGACTCAGACCAAGATAATGATTCTAATTTAACCCACACTCTTGAAAAATATTAGCTATGTATTAATTGTTTACCAAAATAAAAACAACTTCAGGGTCTTTAGTCAGGAACACAGCTAACATGATTTTATGCAAGATCAAGTCAGTCCAAAATACAATACAAATCAAACACAATGATGGAGAGAAAGAAACCAACAATCAATATAAATTAAATGTACATAATAATACATAAATTTATATAATTATATACAGTAATTTTTTATCAGTATTAAAGTGTAGCGCTTTAGACCTAAACAGATATCCTATGTTAAAAAGGTTACAAATATTCTAGACCCAACCGGGAATTTAACATTAGGCCGCCATGTTGAAATATATGGTCAAGATGTTGGTGTATACTCTAACTGAAATGACTATTACGTCGAAGGCGTTATGTGTTAGCCATTTTTGTCTAACACGATAAATGTAGTGTTAGTTCTCATTTACTGCTCTGAATCATCGATCATGCAGATCCCATTTCCATCAAGTAATGGATAACTGCCAGGGAGTTTTTGCGACTCCTTGGATTCTTCAATGCAATTGCGGATCTTATCCCGCTGAGTCGCTTATACATGCGCCTTTGCAAATGACCTTGCTCTCACAATGGCACCCGTTTACAGTGCCGGTTAATTACAGTATCAGCGTAACGAGCTAGATTGTATCATTCCTTGACCAGCAGCGCAAACACGGCTGTCTCACAAAAGGAGTATCACTCAAACATCCACCACCAGATCTAACACAGACGCAAGCTCCTGTGGTTGGGGAGCCAATTTATTCCCGGAATTCGACACCGTAGGCGACCAGGCGAGACCGAAATACATAGATCTCCATGTCAATTTCTTGGAGATGAAAGCTTTTCAATTTTTGCAGCGACCGCCTTTAGAAAAACGTCGTGTTCATCATTTCAGACAACTGGGTGTTAGTGACGTATCTCCTAAAACAGGGTGGTACCAAATCACCCCAACTCTGCATTTTGGTCTGGGAATGTCGCCACTGGAGCTTGCAATGCAATACCGACATCCAGAACAGATATATTCCAGGCAGACTCAATGTCTTGGCCGATTCTCAGTCAAGGAGAGGAAAGAATCTCCATATAGAATGGTTCCTCCATCAGTCAGTCTTTCATCAGATTTGCCAGTTATAATTGCGTCCAGTGATAGATCTTGTGGCAACCAGGTGGAATCACAAACCGCCCGCCTTTGTTTCACCAGTACCAGATACCGAGGCTTTATACGTTGACACTCTTTTTCTCAGCTGGAAGGGTCTGTGAGCATTTGTCTACCACCAAACAATCTTGGTTCCAAAGATGATACTGAAATTGAGGGACCAGTAGCGTTAAATGATTCTGTTTGTCCCTCTCCTCTGGGACAAATCCTGGATCAGTGAACTGCTGGCTCTTGCAATAGATCCACTCAGAAAGATCTCGACCAGGCCGATTCTTCTCAAACAGCCTCGGACCCACCTTACCGGGAAAGCCTTCTCCTTCCCACTTGGCTCTTGTCAGGACAGCCTTGCAGCAAGAACGATTTAACCCTTCAGATGTGAAAACATTTACACGACATAGAATGCTCTCCACTTTATAGGCCTACGAAGGAAATTGACATGTTTTCAGAAACTGTTGAAAATCAAACACACTGTCCCTTTGAGTACCTCTGTCCCATAAGAAGCTGATTTGTTTTCTTTGGCTATTTGAGGAGAAAAAGTTGGCTCCAATTACTATTAAGGACTACCGTTCTATGATATCGGACACGTACCGTCACCATGGCAGGGATACCATAATCAAGACCTCTCTGGTTTGTTGCCCTACTTTGACTTGCATGGACCTAAATCTCTCATTTTGTTTCCTGACTTGAATCATTCATGTGTTCTGACTTGGCTGAATTCAAACAAGTTCGAACCTTTAGCCAGGACCTCGCTCCTTTCATGAAAAATCTGTTTCCTGAAATGCAGACTCAGAGGCAGTATATTAATGCCCTATCTGTTGACCCCGCCTCCCTTCAGGTTTGATCGGATGGTGCAGCGGTCCTAATGACGCAACCTGCTTTCGTCGCCAAGAACAGGTTGCCGTCAGTGGGCAACCGAACAGTCATCATACGTCCATTATCCTGTTCTGACATATCCTAAGAGGCTTCCGAATAGGACCCGGGATGTGGATCTGAAACGTACTGAGCTAATTCGTTCGACTTGAGGATCCTTCTTTCGTCCAGTTAAACCTGGGAAAGGGGACGTAGCCCTCTCTTGGCGTACTACAAATTTTCGCAATAATAGATTCGTTTCATGAAGATCTCTCCTTATGAAGTAATAGCGATCTCTGCAAATCTTTCTTTTGACCTCAATGTTTCTATCAAAGATATTGTCGAGGCAGTATGTTGGCTTGAACAGGCAACTTTCTCTTGATTTTATCTTCGCAACTTGGCTCCACAACGTCACACTCTGGATCTGGTAAGCCCAGTCGCAGTCGTACAAGCGACTACCAGACCCAGTTGACATCAGCGTAACCTCCGGACGAACTCCCAGCACATCTTTCGTTGGATTCGCCCTTAACGTTTATGTGCTAAGGAAATCTCATTATTTCTTCTTTTCAGCCGTAATCCATGTCGCCTCCGGTTGTGCTGGTCGCCATTAGTAGAGTATGTTGACCTTCATTTGAGAAAATCAATATTCTCCCCTCAGAGTGCACCTGGGGTTTTGCGTTGATGTTCAACATTTCCGTCGCCTATTACGTATTCTCCTAACGTTAATCTGATATGGGAACGTATTTGAAGGAGAATGCAAATCTGTTATAAATTATATTTCTCGTAGAATATTTACTCGATCACATTACTTTAATACCCTCTCAGTCTCCACGAAATAAGAGCATCATTTTACACGAAGTTCCGCTCGGCTTTAAACTAGCGGCACCTGTAGGCGACAAGGGTGGTAATGGGCAAGAGTTAGTGCCTTTGTCTACATATTATAGAGAGAAAACAAATTTTCGTCTCTCGGAAGGCTGGATTCAGAAGTTAGTAGGGCTTATATCCCTAACTCTGATGTGTTTGGTTATTCTAGGAGAAAATAATCTCCTAAACGGTTTGCTTTCATTGTGGTTCTTTTTCATGCGAATATTCTAACAGACGTAAGTGTCTCCCTGCTTTGTTTTTTTTTTTTTTTTTTTTTGTAAGTGTGATTAGGATATTCACACACAGATTTCATAATCTCTTTCTGTCTCTGTCTCTGTCTGTCTGTCTCTCTCTCTCTCTCTCTCTGAAAGGATTCTATGATTAAGGGTAGTATGGCTTGCCAATTTTGTCTATAAGGGATTAAGAATCTATTTTACACACTCCTCCATTTACATCCCCCCAATAAGGTCAGTAGATGAGTGGATTTTGGTTAGTATGGAGTAGCATTAACATCAATGTTCCCGTTCGAGCCAGATAACTCCACCATGTTTCATTCTCGTTAGAAACCAGAGTAGGATAAAAAACAATAACATAAACAGATCTTGAAGAAACTGACAACCTTAGTATTAACGAATGGGGATAATAAAGGTCCGTTTCATGTACCTTTCGTCAAAGCCGAATGGACCGTGTCCTTAAACTGCAAAACAAAAAAAGGAAAAAAAAAATCCTCATCCTCAGAGAAGATACATTAGGATATGAAATATATAATATCTCCCAAATAACTTAATTGCAGTTATACTCGATCTAATCAGCAAAATTTGGGACTCAGGAATAATTAAGCAAAGATGGAAGAAGGCAGTAATTATACTCACTCACAAACTGGAGAAAAAACACCGAAGACATGCCATGGTATATGCCAATATCACTATCAGATAATATATGTAAATTATTGGAAGCCACCTGGCTTAATTAAAATTTTTTCTGGAAAGTCTGGGCTTAATGTAAAATACCCAAAGTGGACTCCGTAACACTCGTACTATATTAGATCAAGTAATTAGATTGGATTCCGCAAACAAACTAGTTTTCTCTTGTAGACCCCCCCCCATCAACATAGGTATCTAACAGTCATTTTCATAGACTTAGAGAGAGCATACGATCCGATGTGGACAAAGAACAAATCAGCAAACATGAAGGCTACGAGATATCCGGCAATATGCATACACGAAACTTCCTAGCTTGTAAGAAATTCCAAGTTCTTATCGGGAAAGAATATTCTGATCAATACATAATGGAAAATGGGAGACCATAGGGAAGCGTCATTAGCCCTACACATAATGATGAACGGATTAGAGAAGACTGTTAATCCAAACGAATTAGATCTATCACAATTCGCGGACGATAGATGGTGTATGGAAGGCTGGAAAGCCTACAAACCAGAGAATAATAAGAAAGTTATTACCACAAAAATAGGGGTGGTCTTCCGCACAGGAGGCTGAGACCACCACCCAAACTTAGCTATTCCTAAATGAAATAGCGAGTCTGTTTCATGCTGTCGACCAATGAGTGATGGAGAGCGGGGACTTCTTGGCCATGGGTAGTGGGTTCAGTTCAGATGCGTTTGATGTGATATTGAACTCTAATCTAAATGTATTGTCCGTGGATGTGGAAAGGAGAGTTTGAAAATCTATGTATGTCCCAGCCCAAATCTGCTGCTTAATTCTGTCAGGCACAGAGGCAATTATATCAACTGATGTACTTACAAAGCTGGATTGACTGCAAGTGTCCAAGGTAGTAAAAGGTGGTAATAAATCGCTCAGAGTACCTATACCTGTATGAGAGAGTCCTGTGCCATGCTTCCCCGACTGCCTGTTAAACATTGCTTTCTGTATGGGCGTTGGAGGAGGCAGATGGCCCTTGCTCTGTTTCCCGCGAGGACATGGCAGGTTGCTGCAGATAAGTGGTCCCATGCAGCATCTCCAAGATGTGGTCCATCTTTCTGTCCGCTTGTATGTTGATGACTGGTGTAATCTGCTGTACCACCTGTTGTGTTATCCAGTAAATGGTAGCTTGGTCGACTGTATCTGCTGCATGTGTTGCTCCAGATTCATGATGCTGTTTATGGTGGTTAACTGACCGAATCCTTGAACAATTGTACGGAACCCTCTTGGCAGCCTGCTTAACCCCTGCTGATGCTTTGCGCTTGGGTGGCCTGATCTGGTAAAGTTAGAAAAAAAATACTGTATTGAAGATAATAGTAAGAAACATGTAACATGGGCTACCCTCTATGTGTACTATGCACACAGCATGTTATTATTTAATGGAGTATGAACTAACAAATTGTGGTTGGCAAACTCATGTATGTATGGTTACCTGACATAATTTTTGTTTAGTACATAGTATGCTTACATGGTAAGCTATAACGGGTGCGACGGTATGTAACTGGACCTGTTATCAGGCCAAGAGACTGATACAAAAGTGCAGCAGAAAAAGAGGACAGGTACGGGACCTGCCCTGTTATCATCCAAGGTGGACAGATAACAAAAGACAAAAAAGAGGAACAGGTATTGGACCTGGCCTGTTATCTCCCAAGATGGGCAGATAACAAAAGAAATTTGAACATGTTCCCGGAAGCCACTCATATAAGACTACTTGTGAATAAGAAATAAGAACAAGGATACCTTGGTATATGATCCTTAATGGGGGGGGGGAAGAAACACCAAAATTATTACAGGGACCCCCTATTATGTAGGCCAGACTGGATTGCCAGGAACAATATCCAAAAGGATCAGGTACGGGACCTGACCCAGTGGCTCCTCAATGGCAGACACTAAGGATGTTTACAAAACACAAAGGTACAGGTGCGGGACCTGGCCTGTTATCCTCCAAGGTGGACAGATAACAAAAGACGAAAAAGAGGACAGGTACAGGACCTGGCCTGATATCTCCCTTTGTGGGCAGATACCGCTGAAATCGAAAAGCGGAAATAGTACAAGAGCTAGCCTAGCCTAGTTATCGTTTAATGTTTATGCGTTATTTTATAACATACATTGAGAAGAGCTCCCTGAAGCGACTTATAAAGGTGCCGCTGTCCTTTAGGGGACAAATGAATGCCATCCGAAAGAAATATCTCCCTGACCTGAGGCCTATCAAAGGCAGCAGCAGAGAGGGTGGACCCTACAACTTTTTAGAGACCTTATTTTTGAAATTTAAGGGTTCCTACGAAGGCTGAAAAAAAGTTTTTGTCTTAATAGTAAAAACTTCTTTAATTGATCAGATTTTTTCTGATTTTTTCACAATCTGGTCACTATGCGTATGTCGTCCACCCTCTCTGCTGCTATAAATTAAACAGCCATTATAGATATTACCAATAATGAATATTGGAGAACCACACTCAGCTAAATTAGCTCGAGGGCGACTAGAGGCAATTAAAAAATATCTACCCGTTCGTGATTCTGTTAAGCAACAACTACAATCGCGTCAGGAATCTCAAGTTGAATTTGAAGAGGATACAAAAAATTATTTAAACCTATCACTGAGACCACTAAAGGTATTCAACCTGTGTTAGAGAAAACCGCTGAAGCAACTGGAAAAATAGCAGAAAGAACTAAAAAAATAGCAAGAAGAACTAAGAAAACAAAAGAAATTTTACGTGAACTTCCAGCCGAAATAGCTGCTGCGATGCTAGTCCCGGAAATACCTGAGGATGAAGATCAACCTGAAGATGATGAAGCAGAAGGTGCTGAAGCACCAGCCTCTGAACTAAAATCAATGGGTCATATAAGTACTGCTGAACTGATAAATAAATTTAATGAAGAAACTATTAAGGCAATTAATAACCTTACAAACCTACAACAATTAGCTGAATTTGCTGTGGATAGTTTTAGTCAAAGAGATAAATTAATAAAACCTGAACACGTAAAAGATATTAAAAACAATAAACAATGGCGAAAATATTTATATCGCATACGTATGAATGTTGAACAAGCTAGAGATGATGATCCATTATATAGGGATTATATTGGGAAAATTAATAATTTAATTCAATCAAGAATAAGGGATGAGGAAGAACGAAAGAAACAAAAACTACAACAAAAAAAACAAAACCAACAAGAAGAAATAAAACAATTACAACAAAAGCTACAACAACAAGAACAAAAACAACAAAAAACACCAAAACCATTTGAGCAATCACTTCGTGATTATCCAGAATCATCAAAAACACCACCGAAATCAAGTAAAAAAACACCACCGAAACCAAGTGAAGAGAAAGAAGAAGAATATTGGCCTTCAGACACCTCTCCTGGCGCAACTGGAAGTGGTCTAGGAAGTGGTCTTATTACTTGTCCCAATAATATTCTTGCTGATGTTGATCGACTAGAAATACTCATTGGAGGAAAACGAGCTGGTAATAATTCATCAGAAATCATTAATGAAGCAGCTGATATTTGTAAACGATTATTTACAGGCGGTGTCATGGATATTAATGTATATCGATCTCTCATTAATGAAATCGCCGATGATTATTATAGTGACTAAGTATGTAATTAGTTATAAAGTCACTTAACAATAATATGATCATACACAATACTCGTGGACCTACCATGGTCAGGGTAATAAACTCTCGATTACCAGTATACAAAACGACCTACGGAGATGGATTAGGTGATGTTATTCAGGGTCTGTTTAGAAGAATAGCCCCAAAAGCAATACCGATTGCAAAGCAGCTAGGAATGAAAGCTATTGATGTTGTTCGTGAAAAAGGTACAAGCGCTGTTGGTAATCTTGCTAGCAAAGCATTCTCAGCAATTAAAGATAGACTATCACAATTAATACGCAGACCACAAGCGGCCCGACCTCAACCTGTGAAATTACCTAGCACTGAAGTGATGCCCGCAAATGTCAGTAAAATAATAAATCAAGCCGCTAATCAAAAACTAGCAGAGTTAGCTGATATCCCGATGTCGGAAAAGGAA
Source organism: Megalonaias nervosa (assembly GCA_016617855.1). Taxonomy (NCBI): domain Eukaryota; kingdom Metazoa; phylum Mollusca; class Bivalvia; order Unionida; family Unionidae; genus Megalonaias; species Megalonaias nervosa. The sequence continues at coordinate 62,710 of JAECUM010007709.1, read as the reverse complement.
AAAAATATAACCGCTAATCTGATAGCAGGAAGTGGTCTTCGTGTTAGACGAAGACGATAATAATAAAGATGTTTAAGCGCATATCTGACCCCGCGTTTGACATGGATGCACCAGTTCTCAAAGATGAGTCTGTGCGCGATTATCAGTATTATTCTTATGACGCACGAATGCCAGATCAGCGTGGACGAATCGAACTACAGGTTCAGGATACAAGTAGATATTTCTTACCCGCTGAAGCATTTATTGAAGTAGAAGGTAAAATTTATAAAGATGATGATACCGAATACGATAATAATGATGGTTTTGGTTTTGTTAATAATGGTATTATGGCGTTATTTGACAGCGCTACGTACATGATTGATGGTAAAAATATTGAATCAATTCAGAAAGACGTCGACGTTGCCACGACAATACTAGGCCTTGCAAGATACAGCGACGATTACTCAAGATCAGCTGGTCCATCAATGATGTTTGTAAAGGACACTTCTGATCACCCTAATAACACACAATATAATATGAGACGACCTAGAAACTTCGCCAACAACGCTGACGCTGATGTGTGGCCGGTGGTTCATGGTGCTAATCCAAATTTCAACTTAGGATTTACAACACGTAAATCAATGTTGAAAGATAGAAGGTTTTCATGTGCAATTCCACTGTCACACATATTTGGATTTTGCAGAAATGTCAGAAAAGTCATTTTTGGAGCCAAACATACGGTTGTACTCGTACGAAAGGCTACAGACGATGATGCAATGTGGCATATTGAGGGAGCTAATGCTGCTGCAACTGAGGCACTTCATGGTAAAGTAGTACTAACAAAACTTTCCCTGTGGATACCAGTGATGACTCCAACAATATCTGAAGAAGATCGGTTACTATCTTTTATGAGTCAAGGTGGTAAATCAACGTTATCATGGTTAACGATGACCACAGATGTTGTTCAGAGCGCAATTAATGGTCTATTCACATGGCAAATAGCTTCTCAGCAAGGTGTTTCTGCACCAAGACACATATTTATTGCACTTCAGGATAATACACGTGTAAACAATCAAATAAAAAGTTTAATGATATTTGACAAACTTGGTGTTTCTGAAGTTTCATTAAGGATAAATGGACATCAAGAACCATCCGAGGATATTTTGTTAAATTTCGATCAAAATCATGTAGCACGTGCATATCATCGATTAATGATGTTCATGGGACGTGATCAAAACATTGATACTGGTTTACAAATATCGCAGCTAGATTTTACATTGCTGTATCCGATTTATTACTTTTCACTAGAACATTTAGATTTAACCAGACAATCTGTTGTAGATATTCATTTTCGAGCTCGCGTTAATAGAGATGCTGCAGCTATTCCTAATTACAGAGCAATCGCAGTTATACTCAGCGATAAATCGATATTACTCGAAGGTGTTGGTGGACGAATGAGAGTTATTGATGCTCCAGTAGAAAATATGTAAAATATTTTCTAAACATGTAATTAGATCATTCATAATATTAATAATGTCATATCGTCACGTTAGTGTGAGTCTGACTCCTGGTCAGATTAAAAAGCTGCAATCAGCTTCAAAAAATAATTGTGGAATAAAAATATCGCTAAAGCGAGAACAGATGACTGGTGCAAATAAATTATCGTTGACTGAGCGTCAGTTCAAAAACTTCAATGACGCTAAAAAATCGAATAAAGGCGTCAAACTTAATCTTTCTGCGGGAGCCATCAAAGATAAATCGGGTGGTATATTTCCACTTCTCGCAGCTATACCAGCATTAATAGCAGCTGCAGCCCCAGCTGTTGCAAAAGCAGCTGCATTAGGTGCTGTTGGAACAGCTGCTGGAATGGCGTTAAAGAAAGCAACCGGACAAGGAATCAAAAAAAAGGGAAAGGGTCTAAGACTACCAGGAACCCCGTATTCGTGGTACGGAAAGGGTCTAAGATTACCAGGGATCCCGTATTCGTGGTACGGAAAGGGTCTAAGACTTCCCGGGACAGTTTACTAATATCACCCATGTCCAATTTTGATTTACTTAATGCTGCTAAGCAATTAAAAATAAAAAATTTCAGAGGTGTTTTTATGCGCGATCAATCACCTACCGTTGCAATGCAACATGAAACCGGTATCATTAATTTCGATAAAAACTCTGGCCCTGGCACGCACTGGGTAGGATATGCAATTGATCCACGTGGAATTATTTATTTCGATTCGTATGGATTAGCACCACCAAAAGAATTTTTAAAGTACGTTACCGGTGATATTCCAATCTGGTATTCAACGCTACCAACACAAAAAATAGCTGATTCCCCCAATATGCGGTCGTGAAACCCTCGCTGTGCTTGATGCTGTATCAAAATCAACAGCATCTCCTCATAAAGTCGTGCACGCGTTCACTACACTACGTCATAACACTTAAACAGATATCAGTAAATATAATGGTAGATATTTATGGAAGATCTACTCGCAAAGATAAGGAGAAGATCGATTTATCTAAATATGCAACTCTTGATCAGCTCAGAAATGAAATCGACGATTTATTAAATATCACAAGTGTGGATCAAAATGAAGTCGTCGTTTTTCAGGACAAACAAGGACGATTAAAAACGAGTAACATACAACTACTAGATGTACTTATACGAATTCCCAACGCGGTTGTTAATAATATAGTTACTTTCACTGACCAGGGTAAAATACAAGATTCGGGTAAGTCTATTAACGATTATGTTAAGAAAACTGGTGATGTAATTACTGGTAACATTGTTATGTCAGGAAAAAAAATTACATATCTTGGAGATCCAATCGCAGATACAGACGCAGCAACTAAAAAATACGTCGATGATCAAGAATCCAAGTACGTGTCAGTGCGCGGTGGTATAATGCGTGCATTTCTCGACATGAACAACAACGGTATTAATAATCTCAGAACACCAGAAACAGATTTCGACGCTGCAACGAAGAAATACGTCGATGATAAGGAAATTCCAATAACGACTTCGTTAACGACAATCAATGATGGGATTGCTGTATTTAAAACTGATTATTTTAATCATGTACAAACATTTCTAAATTTTCGTAGAAATGTAAACAGAGTTATTAACGAATTTTTTTGGAACTCCACCAATCGTTGACATAAAACTTACCGACATTAAGATGAAAATCAACGATATTGTTAGTGGAATTCCTAATATCATTAAAAAACGAATCTTATTAAAATTCCTCACAAGCAGATCTTCAACGTAGTATACACAGTAGCATCAGGATTAGGAATATGGACACTGCAAGATAATCTCAAACACACCGCAGAAGTGACTGGCATATACAGACTGTCTATATTTAGCATGGCAAAATTCAGTATATTTACTACATTTCCATGGCGTTATTCAAACGATACTTTTACTGGAGTTGTATCCGTCATAATAAACAAAGATGTCGAGGAAACATTTCTGCTGGAAGCATCTGATAAAAATTTAACCAGAGCGTTATACTGGTGGTGCTTGGAATTTGTATGTGAAACTCCTCAATTAGTTACCTAAATAAATATAATGAATCAAGAGTCATTTATCGATGTTCAACGTCACAGATACGCTCAAGTATGTGAGTGTCAAACCAAACTAAAAAATATCATCGACGATTACACGATAAAGGTAAAAAATATCGGCGACGTATGGTTGTTATTGATATAATGGTATACGCGGTTTCTGCTGTTATTGCTGGAACTGGATTATTACTATCAACAATAACGATGACAGCGCCTGCAGTTGTAACAATTATAGTTTCAACGGCAACAACATGCGCAGGTATTTTCAGTATTATCACTAAGAAAATATCTACGTGTACAAATGATAAACTAAACGAGTACATAATGAAATTGCACACAGCAACAGCCACCTACACTAAATTATGCTCGTATGTTTCAGCGTATCTCAGTGATGGTAAAATATCCGATGAGGAGTTCGTAACAGTAATGAAAACCTACGATGAAGCATTCATAATCGCTAATGACAATAACGGAAAGATGGAGAATTAAATAATAACGATAATAATAATGTCATCGTTAGAATTACTTCAGCAGATCGTAGCTAATACAACGCCGTCAAAAACTACTATGATATCATTAAGTTCAACCAATCCTGAATTTAGCGGTAATTTTCCAACTGCAATTCCAGCAAGGGAAATAGCGCTAGCGCAGCTTCGAGTTTATCATAGCTGGTCTAATATCAGGTCAAAACCGTTTGGTGGACAACAACCAAATAATTCACTGGTATTTGCAAATAAGAATAAACCAGATGGAACACCTGATTGGCAAGTTGTTGGAATTACAACGGGTAGTTATCAAATAGAACAGATTAATGATGAGTTCCAACGCAGAATTAAATCTATCACAGGGAAAGAATCTAAAATAGCGATCACTGTTTATGAACCAACACTATCAGCGGTTATTGAAATAAATTCTCCTGATTACCTCGTAGACATTTATCAGAGTTCGATCAGATCAGTGTTAGGATGGCCTGAAGTCGCACCTGTTTATAATGGAGTTTCAGAACCAACTAAAAATGAGTTTAAAACGAGTGAAGAAAAATTCATTAAAGATCCAGAATATCGAGGAGAATATCCATGGAGATATATAAGATTTGGATTTGATCCAAACGACGATGGATATTACTTTACCGATTTTGACGGTAAAAGAATCCCCAAGATAACTAGATCAACATTTAATGTTATCAAAACGCCAGGGGCGCGGGATCGACAGATTGTTGATGAAGAACTTATTAAACGGTTTTTAAATATTCTTAAACCCGAGTACGATAAAACATTTAATGATTTAAGAAATTTACTTATTTCATTATCACAACATTACAACGATAACGTAAAGCAGCAAATAATCGAGTCAATAAAACACTTGAATGGGATCTTATTCGATTTATACATCGTCCATCGAAGTATTATAAACACTGCGACTACATTCGATGGAAATCGTTACACAAATCCAGAATCTAAACAAGTATTTATTGATCATTATAAAATAACAGAAAAAGATTTACAAACATTTGTTATACCAGATTTAAATAACGCTGAAATGAAGAAATCATTAAATGATCTTATTGAAGAATATTATCCGGGAGTAATTGAATCATGGAAAAAAATAGCCCCACCACCGGTTATACTAAAACACAATGACAATCCCCTTGGTGCCGGACGTCATATATCGCCGGGCATTGTAAACATAACATCAGTTATTGCAGTCAATCTGGTATGCGATGTTATTGAAGGTAGCTATCAGGTAGATCTTTCTAAGTCTAACCACCGCAGTGGCACTGCGGAGCAAGGGTACATATTATTCAGTTTCAGCCCGTTGGCACCTCCCGGTTGGTTAATTGTATCAGAGCCAATTAACCCCGTGTACCTGCGAGTTCATAATCCGTTATTATGAAGGATACACTTTAAACTTACAGACCAAAGCAATCGCATTCTGGACACAAGAAATGAAGAACTAAATATAAACCTGTATGTACGCTCATAGAGCGTTATCATAATGTGTTTTTCATAACAAAAAAACAATATCCGGATGTCTATAATACTATATTCTTTGTTTACATAAAATCCGCGCACAGTGTACAATCGAAATCTATTATCTAGAAGGTTGGGCTGCATATTGATTATTCCATAATGGCTGTGTATATGTGCAGCGTAAAGTTATTTTAAGAACATCTGCTATGACTAAAATCAATTTCCTTGGTTATGGCTTATACGCATAGACACAATGTTATATAGAATTATATATATTTTTTGGAAACTAGAAATATAAAATCCCATTTACACAGAAAACTGTGGTTTTTGTTAAGAACATTGTAGTTTTTAGGAAATAGGCTATTGGTAAACACATATTAACTTTTTCAATATGTATTTATAACAAGGTCCGATAGCTCGATTGATAGCGCGTAGAAACTCTCATCCGGAGGGTCATGGTTCGAAACCCGAGAAAGACAAATTATCTGCGGAAGGCGATTTTAGGCCAAGATTTATAATTTATTGGGGGCTCCAGCCCCCCCCCCACCCGTCTTCAGAGTACACCAATTCACTACGTCAACACGTGGTGGATTCACTTTTTTGAATCACCCATTGGTTGATAGTTATGGGTTGGTGTGCTGGCGTGAAGACGGCATTTCATCATATCATCATCATCATCATCATATCATCTCATCAAAAATATACAGCGGGGGGTGATATGAGGTCGTGACCTTGTGACTTCACTAAAGGGGTACCCCACACAAGGGCCATTCCAAAAGACACAATCGCAAAACTAAAAATAAATCTAATGAGATTCCAGGTCACAAAGACCAATCAGCCTTTGAGTTCTTAGAGTTTCGGTTACGGATATCTAGGAATTCTTGTAAGGCAATAAACTGAATCTGATTGGTCACTAAAATAAGACCTACACGTGTATAAACAACCCTCTGAGTTCCTAGAGTTTCGGTTACGGGTATTTAGGAATTCTTTCGGGGGTAAACAAATAACACGTATAGACAACCCTCTGAGCCTCTAAAGTTTCGGTTACGGATATTTAGGGGTCTCTTGGGGGGTAAATGTCTAAACAAGGATTCGGAACCTCATTAGGTTTATCTGATACAACTATGGAATGGTAGACCGAATGTCACTCCGCGCTGTATATTTTTGTTTATTTTTATATTAAATAAACATTTATTGTATAATGAATTTTGAAAATATCAATGTCATTGTTTCTGCAATTTAAAAATTACAACATAACGGTATCAATGTATCTGACAATCTTAATGATGAAAAGATTCTATGTGATTTTGACTCATTACAACAACGAAAGAACGAGAACAGATTCACGCTATCCGCTGATTACAAATTCATGAAAATTATCCAACAAGGAATGTTAAAGTCACTGGCAACTGTCACTGATAATCAGGTAAAATTGTTTGTACCTCTCTCAAACGCTATTGACAAAATCAAACTAGAATTATCTCATGGATACGAACAGAAAAAGATCATGAACTTTCGTATAAGACAATTAAGAGAGCATTGTGAAAATACGAGTGAAAATACGAGTGAAAATGATAGCGATAATGATGAACCCCTGACTGTAATTATGGCTAAACAAAATCCTTGGGAAAATTAACATTCTGCTTAGTATAATGCAACCTACACATATTGACAAGTATGGACAATCAGGATAGCTTTTGACATTAACTCGTATAAGCGGACAACTACGATCATTATACTTGACGGAGCGCTAAATCATTTGGTAATATTAAAAATACGGTAGAATAAACGTATTGAAACCTAATTTTTTGTGTAAATCTTTTGGAAAAGGAAGATTTTTGTATATTTTCTGCAACAAATTGTACCGATCGTGTATGTATATCAAAATATTTGGCAGCCGCATTCATTGATGGGAAAGTTATTTCTTGGTCTGTTTCTGTATTTATGGATTTAATAGCTCTCTTTCTGTATAATTTACACCTTCCTGTGTTTCCGGATTTACAATTTTGACTCTGTGTAGTAACTCGTAAATTGGAAATCGAATTATCAAGCTTATCTCCATTGATGTGATCAACTACATATCCATCTTTGATTATTCCAAAATAACACTCGTAGGTAAATATATGCGATAAATATTTTTTTTTCCCAACACTGAATCTAAAATAACCAGTATTGGTAACATTACCGACTGCTTTTTTCAATCTGCAATTCCTGATGATATCATCGCGCGATGCTTCATAATTGGTAAGGATTGGATGTGACACAAACTCATTTTGTTCCATTTATATATAATATTTATTTGTCTAAATCATTGTTTTTTGAAAATCTAGCCAAATAATCTTCTTCGGTCTTTATAGGAGAGTCAGCGTTATATTTTTTATCGTAATATCGTTTCAACTCTCTGTATTTTTTACCACCGCATTGCGCACACAGTTGAGTCTTTCCTCGCACTCCAGCACTACACACAATACACGGTTTTGGTCCTAGACTCCCATTTCTGACGCATTGCATATGATAACTACAGTATTCATTCACGCATGATCTGTTACACGGAGACGTATAACCGATTTTTAGCCAGTGGCATTGATTTGGTTGAATCATATACAAAAGATTGATGTTCAATTAAATATATATTTGCCTTAATTATAATATGGAAGAATTATCCGTGATTGAACCCTACGCAACCAGATTCGATCTTGACAGACTACCCGAGTATAAACTTAGTATTTCGATGCAAGATCTAGCTTTAACGAATGCAGATATAACCAAACGTATTCATGAGGCCAAGAAGGAATTTCGTGACGATGGTGCAGTTCATGCATGGTCAACATTCAGGATAGGACATATCGTTAATATGATGAATGACAAACGAGGAAAAGTAATTATTAATCACCCTGATAATCAAAAATATTTCATTTTAATAAAGTTTATTGTAGAGACAGATGATGATATCTGGATTATTCGTGATAAGCGTGATCCAGTCCGTGTACAGTCCGGGGGTAATATTGTTCTCTTAAATAACAGATCCAAACCTGGAATACTTACTGGCATTGATAAACCGTATTATGAGAAATCGTACCCTGTAACTGCGGTTGTCTATGGAATATTTCCGCTGAATGATAAACCTGATGTTGCGGATCTCAAACCGATGAAAATATCAAGAATAAACTGTGTAGCTGAACGAGTTACAGAACACTTTACAAACTCGATACGTGGTAATGGCTTAACAGGTTTAAGACTTAAAATAATAAATACCTGGGCAGAGTTGGTTAAAGATACCGGAGCGTCTATCAAAGATGTCGCTGAGCTAGAGAAAAAATTAAGATTTCCAATAGCAGTAAAAACATTAACCGGAGAGATTTTGTACAAACCAAAATATATGGACTGCTGCAGTAACAATATTTCCACGAGATAGAACGGTTAAATTTTATAACGGTGATATCTTTGATTTTATCAAGAATATTAGTAAAACCGATCCTGTTTCTGTTTGGTTATTTCAGAGTTCGGAATATAATCATTATGATCAATTTGTACGACCTAATGGTGATATTTATCGTACAGAATCTCTCCATGAGGAAATGGAACATCTTGCGCAACGCCTTTGGCGTGAATATACCTCTGATGATGTCATAGTTAGACAATTATTGAATAACTGTTTTACTGTTCCGTCAGTCGCTGCTCATTTCGCTCAGGAGAGAAATTCATGGAAAACGACACGATCGGAATTTCTTGAAGATGTCAAGAAAAGTTGTATAGAATATGGGCACGGTGGATTATGGAACACCAAATACGATTACAATGATGTTATCTCGGTTGATATGGTAGCGTGTTATCCTGGGAGTTTTCTTGGATATGGAGAATGTTCTAAATACTTTAAGAGATTCGGACATCCTACACATGACATGACCAGGGTTGCAATAAACGGATCCTTACCAGATTTTGACCTAACAGGATTTGCTCACGTAGAATCATTCGAGTTTAGACAAGATCTCCATGCGATTACTTATATTTGGTTCGGAAAACATTTTTCAGAGCGACGTTGGGTTCCGATAGTACTATTGCGATATATGCTTGATGTTGGATTTTTAATATCGTTGAGAGTAACTGAAGCGATTATATCGTATAGTTCACAGAAGCAAGTTTGGTTACCAGAACCGGACAGATTTATTGTTGATGATACCAGGAAAGAATTTCCTGATATTGATGAAGATCATATCATTAAAATAAGTAAATGCAGGAACGAGTATGATGAAAAACTTGCAAACGATCTCGGCAGAAAAATAATCGGTAAGTTTACACAAGGAGGATCACATGATCATAAACGAACATGTACAAGATTGATTATGGACGATGCTGAATTAGATTTTATAATCGCTGATACAACGGAGAAAAACACATTTATAAACCGATGTAATGCTTATTTATCAGATGGAACAAAACTAGGTATCATTGTGAGCTATACTGATGGCGAGTCACCGCAGTTTACTCATTTAAGATCTTCGATGCTAGCGTACGTTTCGATAAATCTATTATCGATGATAAACAGATTTCCTCGTTACGCTGTCAGAGTCGCTACGGATTCATTTTATGTACATAAAAAATATAAAGATTTATTAAAACTCGGTAATGGTGAATGGGGGACATGGAGGATAAAACAAGAAAATATACTTAGTTATTCTGAATCTGCCGATGTTGAAATTGCGGAGACATATTACAGAAATAATAATCAAGTATCGAAGTCATCTGCACCATCTGTGTACGATCCTGTATCTAGGTATAAGACCGTTTATCTTAATGGGTGTGGAGGTTCAGGTAAAACAACTCGTGCGATTAATTTATTTATAAATAATATCTCAGATATGATTGTTTTGACACCTAAACATAAACTTGCTAGAGAAATAAAGCAACGAGGAGTAAAATCATGTACATATCACAGTTTCTTTAGATGGTGCGGAGATACATGGACTCCATCGCGAATGGGTGAAAAATATATACCTAAGTATATCATATGGGACGAGATATGCACGGTGTCGTTAGAAACACTAAAAACATTTCTTGAATGGTTATTGACAAAGAATACTGATGTGATTATGTGTGGCGATAATGGTCAACCACCACCCTTTGTTGGACAGTCTCCACATGAATGGCTGAAGAATAACGTAGATTATTACGAAGAAATACATGATGACCATAGAGCTATTGATAAACCGCTAAAAGAGCTTAAAAGATTAATCAGACTTCAGCCAGATCAAATGCAATGCGAAATATTGCGTAAAGTAATTGCAGAGACAACTATGAATGATTTTTGGATTTTATGGAGACCTGCTGATTTGATAGTCGCGAGTAGAAAGATAGTTCGTGATGAACTGCAAAAAAAATTATTTACGTTACATAAAGAAAAGTTTCCGGATCTACATGTACCTTTGTGTTATCGCCCAGCAGATACTCGACGACAAAATATTGAAGTTGAAATACCAGATACCTTGATTCCACCAAGGGTACAGAATCTTGTCTTGAATGATATCGTGTTGGTTACTGTTGATGTTGTTGAGAGCGCTTTGAACATGGATAAATTGCCATGGACGTTAGGATACGCTATAACGATTCACTCGTCGCAAGGATTAACTATAACTGATACTAGAATCTGGATTGTAGATGATCGTATTGAATGGTCAAACTTAGTCTATCTCGCCGTATCTCGAGTCAGGAGAATATCGCAACTGCGTAGGGTTATTGTAGATTACGTAATAACTGAAGAAATCAATGTCGATATCAATAAAAAATTAGTCAGCTATAAACAGTTTGACAAAAAAATTAACGTGATTTTGATCTTGATGCTGAATGTATTATAACATAAAGACAACAACAGAATAATCATTGCGCAAGTTGCAACTGTAATATGTCATGGCAGTGTTTTAATCCAAGACAATTTACCGTAGACAGAATTAATAGTGATCTCGGTCATACACGTGATAATGTGATGCTGACCTGTCTTGAGTGTAATCGACGTCGAGGTTCTGGACGTTTACAAAATTGAGCTTGGTGGTAATTGCGTATCCTCATGAATTATTTGCAATTGTTCACGTACAAATCCACGTTGAGGAGCTGTAGAATCTAGTCTGTATATTGAAGGTCTACCAGTGGATCTTACCACGCTAGAAATTTTATGTGTAGTCACGCTCCAGATAGGATCGGTTGCTCTTTTTTTACCACCTTCAAGTTCGCCAGGTTCATATAAATATCTAACTGTAACATTACCTAATACTGGTTGAGGTTGTTGTCCGTTATAGCTACGGGGTATATATTTTTTTTTGGTCGCATTAGAAGGTTTCATGGAAGTTGCACGAGTAATTTCATTATTCAACGCAGATATCACACTCGGTAATCTTGCAACCCATTCATGAGATCTATCCTTGAGGTCAGTAGATATTTCCTTTGCGTATTGATATCCAAATAACCGCTCAGCAAGTGTTCTATTAAATCGTTCAACGATTGCCTGATCACGATGAATTTCAGTATGTCCTCGTGTGATTTTAACGTTATGTTTCTTCATCAACGATGATACTACTCCAAGAAATTCTTTACCAGGATCAACTTGTAATAACCGTGGCCATCGTAGACCACCACGTTGATAAATACGCTCAAACGCAGATGCAACTTCAGATGCTGTCTTTGTTGATAATGGTTCCGCTTCTTTATATCTACTCGCAATGTCAGCAACAGTCAATGCGTATTTGTACGTGAGTGATTTTCGTCCACGTGTTTTAACAGTATCATGTGGTAAAAACAGTATATCCGCTTGATGAACTTCATTAGGAACGCTAACATCAAAATGCGCATACTGAATTCTTTTAGGTGGACTTAGGAAGATTTGCCATATTGCCTGTCGTGCTAACCATGATGCAGCAACATTACGTGAAACTTTTGCTGCTTCGGCGAGTTTACTAATCGCTGCTTTACCTCTCCAGAATCCTCTCGGGGAATAATAAACAGATTCCATTATGATAGTTATATAATTAATTGCCAGCCCCTAGCACTAGTTTACCTTTCATAGCAGTTTTTACTAGAAAGCTAGCTAATTTTTCTCTGAGAGATTTATTAGGTATAGCATTTAACGCGTGAATCAATTTTACATCTGCGAGATGCCGCTGCTGCAAATCTTTATTTTTATAAGCAACATCATGAACATGACACGCTTGATCAATCTTATTTACTGGATACTCTCCGGGTCTTGGTTGATCTTGATCATCAGGTCGGATATCGAGACGAGTTCCTGGACCACAATAATTATATCCGGGTAAATGTTTCTCACCGGGGTATTTAGCCCATGGAGTTCCTGGTAATTTTCCTAATAAAGCAGCGATATCACCCCCTGTCTTTGTTCCTGACTTAGTCATGGAGACAAATTTGTATTTCTTGGTACCACATTTTACACACTTGCCTGTAAGTGCACGTCTTTTATTTTTTGTTGTTACTGTCGTTAATTCAGTAGTATCGGTAGGTGCTCTGCATCGAACACAATATAGACTCATATTATTAATTATATGGATATAATTGACTTTTCTGCGACACGAAAACAAGAGCCAGTAAAGCACCATCCAGCGTTACCAAATTCTATCAGAATGATTATAATAGGCCCATCTGGAAGTGGAAAGACGCAATAACTGCTTAATCTAATAATGCGATGGCTGAAGTGGGATAAATTGTATTTAGTTGCGCCATCTGTAGATGATCAGCGATGTTACGAAGTACTTAAAAATTTTAATGAAAACGCAAAATCGTTACATGAAGACAATGTCATAGACTTTATTACTGATATTGATGAAGCGCCATCCGTAGATGATCTGGATGGATTCATTAATAATTTAGTAGTGTATGATGATGTTATGCTGGACAAACAATCAAATCCAGCTAGAATATTTTCACGAGGTAGACATAAAAATACAGACGTGATTTATGTTACACAGAGATATACACAAATTCCAAATTCCAAAAGTAATCAGAGACAACTGTAACATTTTAGTTGTGTTCAACGGAGTAGATAATCATACGCTGCAGAATATTTATTATACTTGGTGTTCAGGCGACATGGACATGAATAAAATTAAAAATTTCTTTTCAAAAGCACAAGCTGCTCCCTTTGGTTTTGTAACGATAAATTTACACGATCCTAGGTCAAGATATCGCAACGGACTTGATATAATTTTTGGATAAAAATCATAGCAGCAGTAGAGCTAATTTAGCTGAGTGTGGTTCTCCAATACTCATTATTGATAATATCTATACTGGCTGTTTAATTTATAGCAGCAGAGAGGGTGAAGGACATATGCGTAGTGACCAGATTGTGAAAAAATCTGGTCAATTAAAGAAGTTTTCATTATTAAGGCAAAAACTTCTTTTTTCAGCCTTCGTAGGAACCCTTAATTTTCAAAAATAAGGTCTCTACAAAAGTTGTAGGGTTCACCCTCTCTGCTGCTGGTTATAAGCAACTTGACAAAAATAATCGCGATTTTGATATCGATGCTGAATTTATTATGACACTGAAACAACGACAGAATAATCATTGTGCGAGCTGTAACTGTAATGTGTTGTGGCAGTATTCGAATAATAATCCAAGACAGTTTGCCGTGGATAGAATTAATAGTAGTCTTGGTCAGACACGCGAAAATATGATGCTGACCTGTCTTGAATGTAATCGACGTTGAGAAGCCAGTTTACAAAAGTGAACGCGGTGGTAATTGTGTGTCTTCAGGAATTACTTGTAATTGTTCTCGTACAAATCCACGCTGATGAGCAGTCGAATCTAGTCTATAGATTGCAGGTCTACCCGTGGATCTTACCACGCTGGAAATTTTATGTGTGGTCACACTCCAAATAGAATCAGTTGCTCTTTTTTACCACCTTCAAGTTCACCAGGTTCATACAAATATCTTACAGTCACATTGCCCAGTACTGGTTGTTTTGAGAAGGAGTCATGTCGTTGTATTGGTATATGTTTTTTGTGATCTCATTGGTGGGCTTCATAGAAGTTGCACGAGTAATTTCATTATTTAATGCAGCTATCACACTTGGTAATCGTGCAACCCATTCACGAGATCTCTTGTCTTTCTGAACTATTTCCTTCGCATACTGATATCCAAATAACCGCTCAGCAAGTGTTCGATTAAATCGTTCAACGATTGCCTTTTCACGATGAATTGCGGTATGTCTTCGTCTGATTTTAACGTTATGTTTTTTCATCAGAGATGATACTGCACCAAGAAATTCCTTGCCAGGATCAACCTGTAGTAATTGTGACCATCGCAAGGGTCCACGTTGATAAATGCGTTCAAAAGCAGACGCTACTTCAGTTGCTGTTTTAGTTGATCGTGGTTCTGTTTCTTTATATCTACTTGCAACGTCAACGACAGTTAACGCGTATTTGTATGTGCGTGATTGACGTCTGCCAATTTTAATGGTATCGTGTGGTAAAAACAAAATGTCTGCCTGATGAACTTCATTGGGAGCGCTGACATCAAAATGTGCGTACTGAATTTCTTTAGGTGGACGTAGATAGATTTGCCATATTGCCTGTCGTGCTAACCAATCTGCAGCAACAGAACGTGAGACATTTGCTGCATCAGCAAGTTTACTAATCGCCGCTCTACCTCTCCAATATCCCCTTGGACTATAATAAACCGATTCCATTATTATGATAATAATCAGTTGATTAATTACCAGCCCCCAGCACTAGTTTACCTTTCATCGCAGATTTTACTAGGAAGCTAGCAAGTTTTTCTCTGACAGATTTATTTTTTTTTATGGAATTTAACGCATGAATCAACTTCACATCTGCAATATGTCGTTGTTGCAAATCCTTATTTTATATTATATTATTTATTATATTTGTACAACATGGATATTATTGACTTTTCAGCGACACGAAAACAAGAGCCAGTCAAGCATCATCCAGCGCTACCAAATTCTATCAGGATGATAATAATAGGCCCGTCTGGGTCTGGTAAGATGCAATTGTTGCTTAATCTGATAATGAGATGGCTCAAGTGGGATAAGTTATATTTAGTGGCACCATCTGTAGATGATCAACGATGCTACGATGTGCTTAAAAATTTTAATGAAAATGCAAAATTGTTGGATGAAGATGGCAATGATATTATCGATTTTATCACCGATATTGATGAAGCTCCATCTGTGGATGACCTAGATGGATTTATTAATAATCTCGTAGTATACGATGATGTGATGCTGAACAAACAATCAAATCCAACTCGGATATTTTCCAGAGGCAGACACAAAAATACAGACGTGATTTATGTTACTCAATAATATACACAAATACCTAAAGTGATCAGAGACAACTGCAATATTTTAGTTGTGTTTAATGGAGTCGATACACATACTCTGCGAAATATTCATCAGACTTGGTGTTCAGGGGATATGGATTTGATTAAGTTTAAAACCTTCTTTGCGCGAGCACAAGCTACCCCACACGGATTTATCACGATAATTTTACACGATCCTCGGTCGAGGTATTGTATAGGTCTCGATAAAATTTTCGGTTGAGAGACAGCAGCAGAGAGGATGACGACTAACAGTGAGTGTCCGGGTACGTAAACAAATAAGCATTAAAAAAAATGAAAACAAAAGTCATCGATAAAGTAACAAAATGAGCTAACCCAATTTAGAGAGACTCTCGGTCGGCTAGAGGCTTTGGTTTGGCGTTATTGACCTTGTATTTCATTTATGTAGGAACCTTTATTTTTCGTAAATAACGGACAACCAATTAGAGTCTGTTCACCCTCTCTGTTGCTCTAAATGTAAATACAGTTCGTTCACGGTTTTTTATTATCTGCACATTTCCATACGGCAAACCATTCTAACATTAACTCAGATTGAGTGAGAAATAATATCACTTGAGTGAAAATAATTTTACTTAAGCTCCTGTCTCTTTTGGTTAGATGAAATTCTTTTTGCACTTAAGTGGAACGATTTCATTTATTTCACTTAAATGCCAACGAATTTCACTTACGTTAAAGTGTTCTTTTCACTTAAGTACAAATATTCACTTCAGTTAAATTCCCTTTCTTTTAAATAAAATCAAGATACAATTTCACTTACTTGTAAAGCTCTTTCACTGAAATAAATACCAATCTCATGGTAAAAATCATTTTCACGTGAGTGAGATAATGTATAACGATAATAAATGTTATCCTGCAATCTCTGGTTTTCTTAATCACAATGACCATTGTCATTTTGACTCTCAAATCAATAGGCCTTTTCTATACCTTAAGTGCTTGCCACCCACCAACTTTTGTCTAAGTACGACCTTTGACCATTTGATTCCAGATCAACAAGTTTCTTGGTTAAGATCATCCACAAACTTTCATGAAAGTACGTCGTTGAGAACTAAATTGTTTTTGCATGCATAACCCATTTTCATTTTTACAGTGACATTGATCTCCAACTTTGACCTCCAAATCAATAGGAATATTTCCTTACTCAAAATGCAAGCCATCCACATGCATCCACATAGTTTGGCCCACGTCTGTAACGTAGAGCTAGTGTTATTTTGCAGAAACCAATGTTAGGTATCTTTTCGCAGGCTCCAAGTGCAAATTCGAGAAAAGTGTGGTATCTGTATTTGATGAAAAATGAACGCAATTGTGCGAAAACCATTTTTGTCCTTTCGGTCACACTGACCTTGACCTTTTCTTGTATCTTCCCCCAACCCCCAACTATCGACAAAGTGTGATAAAGATACATGGAGGGGGGGGGGGGCAAGTCATGTGAACGTACCGCAATATATGCTTTAGCACGGACAGGAAGGAAAACATCGGTATCTGTTGTACACCATGCAAATCGATAAAAACTATTGCGGGCCTGAAATAAACTATTCTTCCCAGGTTTGTTTGTTTTTTCCACGTAAGTTTAGCATTATACCAAAGTTACTAAGTGTTTATACTTGTTCACTACACCCGCAAACACACAAAATCACAATGGAGCAAAGGTGATTTAATTTTTTTTTTTTTTTTTTTTCTTTTTTATCGTTCGAAGACAAAGGCATAAACAACATATAAACGAAAGTGGCAATGATAGTATTATCTCTTTTTTAACACATGGTGTGTGAACTTGAAGAGAGCCGTTTTTGTTGTCGTTGATATATGAGATGTTAACGACAATATCCATGACGGCTAGACCTCACCATCGGTCTCGCCTTGCAACAGGGGCAAGGGAGGTAGTATCATTATGGATTCTAGGATTTTCTTACTGATATGTCAAAGCCTTCTATACCCCATGATCGTACCTTTAAATCGTGTAGAAGAAAGTAAATTACACTCGTGAACCCGCGGTGATCTCCCCCCCCCCCCCGTGAGCCTCAATTGATGTTACTAGACCAGGTCAAAGCACTATTTTAGCTACCTTCTACTGTTTTTATTGATCGCATCGTGCAAAATAAAATATATTGTACAGAGTCTGTTTTCTAAGTGTGGGAATATATCACAGACAATGTTATCTTTGTGTGAGAAAATGTTATATTGTTTGCTTCTGTATTACTTATACAATATATTGTATGAGAATGTTATGGTTAGATCGTATTTCATAGAGATTGTGCGAGAATATGTTATATTAAACACTTTTCGCGGTGTATATTATACAAAAGGTGAAAAATTCGCAAATTGATGCATATGCATTTGAAAGAATCTATGAGTATATTCAGTTCAGGGTTTAAACTACCAGAGCAGTGGAGTATTTCTAACGTTTCAGAAAAATCAACAAATAAAAAAACAAATCGGTGTTTCATTTAAATAGCATCTTACAGGTATGGCAAAGTGTCCTAAAAGACGTTGGATGATTTTTAGAATACGTATCTGGAGCATGTCGAAAAATTAATTGACTTAGGAATTAATTTAGAACAACAACGATGTAAATTTGGCCAATTATATGAGAGGGAAAAAAAAACGTGTAAAATCATTATTTGAAATTTTGGAGGAGAAAATGAAGTCGCTAGCGTTGAGTAGACCACTCATTATGGATGAAGCCAGTAGGGAATACTCTAATGCAGGGGCGTAGCTACCATATAGCAAGAGCATGCAAAGCACAGGGACCCACGAATTATTTTTGTACACCATAGATTAAGCAGGGGCCCATCGGTATGCTTTGCATCGGTATAGGGACACGCATAGGGCCCAAATACACTAGCAACGCCGCTGCTTTAATGATGATGTAATTAGCAAATATGGCGCATACAATAGCAATGAAGATCGTAAAGGATAAATTATTTCAAGAAAAGCTTTTAGCATTATAATATAACAATGGCTTCCGTGTTCACCCACGGTGAGAAGTACGAAATATATACAACGGCACAAAAGAAAGACGTCTAGCATTATGTGACACATTTACCAAACAATCAGCAGCATGCACTATACGCATAAGTGGCACAAAACATTTGATATTTATAGGTTACTGCATTTGTATGGGAAAATATGAACGAGTTTGTTTGAGCTATACCGCAATACGTTAGGAGCGTAGTATATACAATTGTAGTGCCCTTTAATTGTAAACTCATTTTACTTTTCAACCTGAAGCTGAATAATAAAACGATCACACTACAAGAAACAATGTGATGGAATATCTGCTTGAGTCCAATGTAAATACACAAGCGTAGTTAAACAAACACACAATAACAATATAAATGGCACATAGCACCGCCCAGCGACCTTTTAACTTCGTAATGTACAGCGCTCAACTGTCACACACATGCTTTTTGTTTTGAGGACCCCAGCTACATGGCTTGTGCTATAAATCAAAATACTTTGTCCAGAAAAGTGTATCATGGAAAATTGCAAAGCAGTTTGGGCGTGAGAGATCATTTATCAAGCGGAAAATAAGGCTTCTTCGTCATCTAGGCTTATTGGCTCCGAGGTTCTTGCTTTTCTATTAAATAAAAGAAGGGGAAAAAAGAACGCGTTTCTTCAACGGCATTTTATTTTTCTTTGAACTTACAGCCTGGACTGATGTGTAATATGGAACGTGATCATGTACCCAGCGGAAAATAAGGCCTCTTCATGATCTAGGCTTAGCGGCTCTGAGGTTCTTGCTTTTCTGCCAATACCCGCCTTCTTCAGCGGTATTTTAATTTTCTTTGAAGTTGTTGCCGGACTGACGTATAATCTGGGATATCTCTGAGAGAGACGAGATAGCCCGTGACCTTAATAAGCCTTTCTATGCTACTTTGTGACAGACTCTAGATAGTACGGCTCATAGTCTGTACCATTCGATTTGCGAATCGTTATGACCGTTTCTGATAAATAAATATTTAAATAATCAGAATGGTATTTTCAAAACTGTATAGCTCCCGATTGTCACAAAACTCGTGTGGCATAAAGCCATTAATGGACAATGCGGATATCACGTTCAGTCGCTTGCCTGGTAAAAGTCTCTTTAGTGACTCAGTGAACTCCATCTTCGCTAGCCAAAGTTCCGATATGATAACCCTATCTACACTTTGGCGGATCGAAGAGATATACTGGTGCTTTGTCCTAGCGACATCTATTGGATTTCATGAGTTACCTCCCTTAGTATGCAATGCCAACTAATCAATAGCTTAGTGCATTGTACATCGGCCAAAAAGTGTGGAGGCAATTGACCTTTAAAGGATACTTTGTAAGTTAAAGATCGAAAGAATGACTACGTACCAGACTGAAGCCATTACAGGTGTATTTAAACGAAAAGTATTTGTGCAAACACGGACCAGCACTGGAAAATTACATATTTATCAGTCCATTCAAGTTGTTTTGCTCACATTGTCTCAACCATATAGGAATAGTGTTCAAATTTGAACAACTTAATTTTGATTTGATGCGGCGGGTTGCCGCCAAATCCAATGAAACTCACAGACCCGAAGCGCAGAAATATTTGCTCTATACGATGGGCTATCACATCGGAAGCTTGGCTAGCGAAGATGAGTAAATTCACCAATATCGTCAACTTTATCCTCTGTGCTATCACATGGATCAAACAGCTTGCTTAGTTCATTAACAGACAAAATCTAATAAATTAAAACCTGCGGGTGTGGTACATGTGCGTACATTGTTTGTTTACAATAAAAAGTACTTCCTAACACACTATGCTATTTTTAGACACACGTCGTGCAGTATGAACCAGATCAGTATGGAGAAATACTGCACAATTCCATCAACGTAAAGTTAATGGGAAAAATGAGAGTGCAATAATATTTGATATCAACGCTCGCGTGGTAAACAAACCGATCGGTACACCGATCCCATTAGATCTTCCTCATTTTCTTGCCTAACAATTCTTCTGTCTAAAGTCATGTTGAGAAATCAGAAAACTTGTGTCAATGTTTTGGTCTCGGGTGCTGGTATTTCAACACCCATTGATATACACACGCAACTTGAGTGTGCCCAGGCTGAAGCAAAATGTTGTGGGTGAGTTCTTGATGACCGTTTAGCCTCAGTGGGACATCACTCATTGGCGGTGGTGAAAATATAATCGAACTTATTTTTTTTTTTTTTTTTTTGTATATGTTTACACGGTTTAGGATTTGAAACGTTAGAAACGTGCCGTGGTGCGCAAACGCTTTGTTGGATGCTTATTGTCCAGGAAAATTCTCCTCAAATTGTGCTTTGCGTTAAGTCTGTGGTCATCGAAAGGAATGACATTGTAGATGTTGCACGAGACCCGATAAATGCTGTCAAACGTTCATCTATGGTAGACATAATAGCTGAAGGATTCACTGAAGTCAGCCAAAGAGAAATTTTGAATAACTCTACTTTACCGTCGCCAAAGGAATTAGCATCATGCCAAACTGCATCATTAATAGTATAGGGCTTATTGGTAACCATTGGCAAAATCACCGATACATTCACCAGTGTATTATTTTTCCTCAACGAGTTGTTGCCTCCCGCCTAGACTTTTATAATTTTTAACATTACTGAAACATTCCATCGACTCTTTGCCTATTGCTGCGGACTTTTTAAACTTCCCAAGATATATCTACTTACTGCAATTGTCAGATGCTATCTCGTCGGCACGTGTTTTATAGTATGGTCTCGTTATATAATCTTTCCGGTGGCGAGGACAAGAAGCAGCAAACCATCCTCCTCAATCTTTGTGCGGCCTAGATCGCTAAATATATCAGGTCGTGGTACCTTTAACTTGCTCTTGAATAACATCGTTGTCTCGACCACTTCTTTGGGTTTGATCAGCGATACAAATGTTTGTTAAAACCCGCCGTTCCCGTTCGTTCTGTCGCAATGCAAACATATCTCTGATGCGTTCACGAACATCTTTGTAACTGCGAAGAAGTTTCAGTCGATCCTGGGCAGCTTTATTGCGTCTGTCAGCATGCTCGTCTATGGTGGTCATAATATACATCAAATGAATTTGTTTAAACCATCGAGATACTTGCATGGTCCATCAGCCAAGTTAATTGTGAGGACACAATACGGCTCCTGGGCGACCTCCGTAAACATATTCCGAAACTCATCCAAAAAGTGATATGCAGCACACCAGGTCCAATGATTGTTAGTGAGACCATGCACGTGCATGCCACGGAATATCATTAGCATGCACCAGGTTTCCCGAATAACTTTAGACACGTGTGCTTATCATTGTGTAGTACAGATCACGTTTGTGTTTTTAAGTCGGCCCGGCAAAGTATTCTTGCTGGGTCGTCTTGGTGTTCAAGCATCACATCTTCGCACACGACTAGATTATCCTCACTTGAATTAAGGTCGTAAATGGTTGGAACTTCATCGACTGCAAAAATGAAATCAACGGCGGGAGATTTCTCTCTTGGTGACGACTGAATCACTAACGTAAAATCCCTGAGAACATCATAACACGGCTGACCGTGTAATTATGTGCAACCGATCCCATGTCATCTATCTTGGAAATATATTCAACAATAGTTGAGTTTTCCCGGACGGGGTGGGTGGGTGGGGGAATAGTCAACGCACGAACAAAGTTTGGAAACATGTCACCATACTTGAATGCTTCGGGTTTTCTTGAGCAGGAAGTCAATGACGGTTAAGGTATTGGAGTTTTTACTGATGCCATATTAAAGTTGCTTGATGTATAACTAAATCATGCCTTCATGATGTGTACGATGCCACATTAAAATTCGTACTGCGAATCCGACGTGGCTTCAAGCACGTAATAACAGAGCCGCAGTCGAGAAAACTTATGTTCTATGCGGAGCAAAGACGTTCACGTTGTCAGGCCATCTGGGCATGAACGCACAGGGTCTAAAACTGGTCTGAGGGATGATATAGCTGCTGCATTAACGAAGCTATCTGAAACACCGTGGAGCAAATACCCTGGTGAAAAGTACATCTGGCTCCCTTCTGGACATAGATACAGTTATTGTGGTACTGGTGCAAAGCTGGATATATGACTTAATTCTAACAACCAACCAAAACATCGGGAAGCTGCTGCTGAAAAAAACAGTTAGCAAGTGCAGCAAAATTCACCCTTGGGATTGCTCGAGCATGGTTGGCCAAAAAAGCCTTTGGGCAAATTTACCTACCTGCAACAAGAAAGATTTAATGTGGATGGATTGATGTGGGAACACCTAACGAAGTTCATCAGGTTGATCTTTAATTTCTTTTAAATGATCGCGTCAGGAGACGAACATACAAATAGGCGTTAACTAATGAAGATGTTACCAGCAGAATCAAAGAAACAGAGCCTTTGACGTCGAAAGATTCATCAAACGTCACAGGTACGCTTAAACGTATCTGCGCACGTTCGCCGCTAACATGGCCACGGCTGTTGCAAGTCGATCCAGGTAAAGAATTTCTTGGAGCTGTTGCTGAGTTGTTAACAAAATATAAGGTGCTTGTTTGTGTGGACATGTTACTATGCATCGTGACGAAGCTATTGTAGAAAGTTTTAACCGTACACTTGCAGAACGGTTATTCGGACATCAGTACGTCATGAATTATTAATAAATCATGAATCGAGGAACGCGACTTCCATGAGTCGTACAAGCACTAAATATTGAAACCACAAGCATAATTGGGTTAAAACCTGCATAGGTGACTGTCACCTTTACATAAAAAATGATTTCACCACCACCACCCCCATTAGACCCACTTGGAAACAATTTCGCTCAGCATCTGTATGCACCAATGGGAGCCAGAAGTATGTATTTGTTTTCTCGTACCGAATTGATACTCTGTGGCAGTCGAGATGCGCCTGCAGACCGCTCTTTGGTCCAACCACCAAGTGTGGCTTTTGTGCAAGACGAATTGCAAGTCATTATAGCGGATACATAAAATTACCACCAAGATCTATTTTAATGCGCTAGCAGACGGCCTTAGACGTCAATCGTAAGTTGATTGACAATCAAGTGGTATCTGTATTCGTAAGTGGCGATTCCACCAGGGAATATCCATCTCTTTGTGCTAAGCGGCGACAAACTAGCCTTGGTATAAAGATATACACCTACACGATGTCTTTTGGCCGGATCTGATTTGTTGTGTTTTGGAATTCGCGTCGCTCAAGCAAAAATTATCTTGCAACATCAACCCGAGGAACTACTTCTGCCTTTTTGATAATCTTAATGCTCTGCAGTCCAACGACAATCAAGTACCTTTTATAGGACGTAGTCACACGTATTCTTCGATTGACTTGCCATCACATTCGTCTTTGAACTTGCCAACAACCTTTTTGTTTGTGCTACTAATTGTGAATAATTTTTTGAATACTCCCGGTGTAAAATTCATTTACTAAACTTGGCCCAGTCACGTCCGCTTACAGGTTATCAGTTATGGTGTGCATCATGTTACGACCATGTAGTTTAATTACTTGTGTGTTAAAGTTTGAATTCTTTCTATTTCATTTTTGTATCATTAAATATAATTATTATTGTGGTGATGATTATGTTCGCAGGGTCTGACATTTTGATAGAAACATCGTATTTATTTAGAACGTAAATATGACTCTTAGGATTTCGTAAGCAATTTTTTTAGATTGCTGGCTTGATAAACAAACTAGGTAAATGATTGGTTGTGGCCAAGGTCATTTGCCAAGCATGTATGATTATATCGTGTAATGCGATGGTGAGATTTGAAATCACCATGCGTTCTTCGTGCATGTGCATGAAATGACGTTTTCGTTCAGTTTAAATACTCAGGTATCTGTAAAATAGTCAGAGTCATATTATTAACAACTTGTAGAGTCGTTCATATACCTTGAGAAGAAGGTATTCTTTTTCTGGTGCTGGAAAGAGTTGTTCATTTGTACGTCTGTAGAACGAGATGTGTATTGTTATAGATGACAGCTATAGTTCATCTACTTTTTAAACCATAATTATTTTCCCTGGAGAACTACACAACTGGCTTTGGACAAAGACATTTAGTGAAATTGATTCTAAATTGGAACAGAACAGTACAAATTGTGATTCAAAGTGAAAATTCTGGACATTTGTGTAAAAACTTCGTCTGACGTCATCATCCACCATCTTGGAACGGAATTGAGATTCAGACTAGCTTCAATTTGAACTGTTTATTGATAGGACTTACATGTTTTTCACAATTGTAGGACAAATGTTTGGATTTTCTTCGCAAATCGTAAGTCCTATTTCATATTTTCACCTTTTCACCGTGTTTTCTAGGGAAATAAATTATTTTTGTTAAAACTTACAAAGCTTGTTGTCTTCGCTCTTATCTTTTCGTTACTTTAAACGAGCTGAAACGTAACAATCATAACCCAATCCGTGTCCGTATAAATTAGCTCGATTTCCTCACCATATCGCAGTTTGCTCTTGTCAAAGTAAAGTTCATACATGAGCAGGTTAGATAAGCTCAGCACAGACGCGTCAACACAGATTGGCTTCGCACCTTCAGCTTGGCTTTATTACTGTGAACGGCACCAAAAGTATTTTGCATGACTGAAATTCCGGGTCCGTAATTAATCAGTTGAGTTTGTATTGTTAGCTATCATGGACAAGATCAACACGTATTCGGTTGCGGAAGTTCTCCATAGTTTTGGAAAACCGGGCATTGGTCATCAGTTTGAAAAAGTCTTTCTCATGCTCGTTCTTGGATTTTGCGCCCAGATCCATATTCATTTGTATATACTGTGTCATCCATTTACGCTTGCGAAATCCATGCACCTTTTGAACATTGCTAACACGCCTTCCTAATCGCAAATACAACTGCAGATTTTGTGCGTGAACAGCGTAGTTGTTTTTAGTCCGAAGATTAGGGACAAATTTGGTACATTCAGTAAACTTGCTTTTGGATTCGTCCCAAATTGCACACCGATACGGGGACATCCACACGCGAGATACCACCAACGCTTCTGGGACCAGCGCAAAATCGTCATGCGTGTGGTGAAGCTCGTCTGGATACTCCATATCAACTTCAAAGAAGTATCCATGGTCGCAGTTACTATCATATTCATGTACGTGCTTGCGAATGTCTATGTACTCGGGATCACTCAGTTCAAACCCACTAATAATCATGGGCTTCACCATTGCCTAACCATACAGACTGATGCTATCAAAAAAGATTATGTAACTGTTTGGGACATCAGGGTTATACCCATCTATGTTTGGGCTGTTTGCACGACAGCATCGATGGCTCACCATTGATATTCCGCTACAGACTCCACGTTGAAAGAAAACAGATTGTGGTCAAGATCAGTGAGTAGTTCCAGTTTACTTTTGTCTCTCTTGGTAGTAAACCCGTGCAATTCCCAGTGACTAAATGTAGTGTATTCAACATTGCAGTATCACGACACGTCTTAAACACATCTGCGAGTAAAAACACATAAGTGAGTAAATACAGACCATGATAGTCAGCAAGATTGACAACTTTGTTTGTATGTGCATGGTCAAAGGCGGAAATACCTTCACGAGACAATGATGAATGTAATGCCTCAATCGGTGGGAGTATTTCAGGAAACTTGTTCCACTCGAGCAAGTACCCGTATGGATAGATGGTGAATAAACAGCATGTTGTATCGTTGACGCCACCGTATCGACTAGTGATTTTGAATTGATCATTACCATTCGCTGCAATGGTACTTACGAGTTTAAGCTAGAAATGATAAAATCCAGCAAGTCCGTATAATGTAGTTGCCCGATACTAAAAGTCATGTATTTTTCGATCGTATGGTGATAAATTTTATTGGTGCAGTTGACGCTGTTGCGCCTGCTAGTATTATTAAGCGACCATCATACCCGCGCAGGTTCTGAAGCATTACACGAATTCATGATTTGTTTAGATAAATTGGTAACTGTAGATTGCATGCGCTGTGAGTATCTCATCGGTACGCACAAGTAATGTGACAGTGGTCGCGAACTTTGGAACTTTCAGTTTCATTGCTATCAGTCATAAAGGGACCGTCACAGACCCAGTAGTGAGTGGCCTTGGAAAACTCGTGTGTGTCATCTTTAGTTATAATACTCTCCGCAGATTAAGCAAGTTGTTTGCTGTATCCATTTTGCTGTGACATAGATCGTGTCTGAGGTGAAAGAGCCCTCGGCGGGCTTCAACATTGCGGGCTCAGTTTTCCAGTCGCATCTGACTACAGTGTAAAAAATCCGCATGGGCCTTTTCCGCAGTTTTGACTATGGGAATGTGAAGACATTCAAAATCGGTGTAAGTGACACGCGGGACATTCAGTTTTCGTTGCACCGCAGTAAATTTCAAAATCTTGCTGAGTTCCTCATTGATGTCCGCTGTGGTTTCTCACATATTTCGTTATAGTAAAAGTTATGATTGTCAAGTAACTGTTGTGTCCTTAATACATGTATGCAACGTCTGCAATTAAACTTTTGATCCTTGTGCTTCTTATGTCGACATACCATTCGTGAAAACTCTTTTATCCATACATAATGATACCGCACAAATATACCATTCATTTCACTTAAGAATAACAAATCAATAATGGACCGCGTCCGTTTCACGGTGGATAATCGAAATGGTTTCAGGCCTTTATTTATATCATATCGTCAGGTGTTTCTATAATCATAGGTTCAAAGAATCTTATACGGGGTACATGATAATACTCGTGAACAGATCCGCCTGGTCGGCAAAGATGAATACGAGACTTAAATCCGATACCACACGGTTAACAACACGCAACGCAAGCAAATGTGTTTTGCAGTATATTAACAAGTTCTTCCTCAGAGTTCATATTCTAAAAGGCATACACCTTTATATTGATTGTGTCCTAATGCCATTCAGCTTCTTACACATATGCAGAAACGTTTTCTAATTGATCAATTAATTTTCGGTCGCCACTCTTTTATCTCCTCCTGTGCATATGGCGGTACATGTTTAATCAGGTCGTAATCCAAATGATAGATTAAACATTCACGAAGTCTATCATGTGGAATATTTTTGTGTTATGGAAATAAAAAATTGTAAATCAGGCTTTTGCAAATATACAGGCGTGTTCTTTCCGGAATCATCATAAAATTGCTTTGTAAGCCTTAATTAGAATATCTTCCAACCTGATGTCAACCCAAATAAGATCAAATGACACATCACTGAGTATTGCACCAACTCGAATACGACCAGACTTTGTACATTTGCATCGAACAATGTTATTGTCTTGCAATGCTTGTAAATTTTCTCAACAGATTTTGCTTTATTCCTTTTGGCGAAAGCTTCTGAGAACTTTTGCCAGTGCTTGTGATGCTCCGCTTCTGTTTCATTATACATCAAATCGCAATGCTCCTGAAGGTTGTTGAATGTGGATCCCAGCATTAAATTATGATGTTAAAGGCGTCGCTTTTAATAATTTTGATCTGATAATCTTCAGGTTAGTTTGTCTAACTAGTCTGCTTGTTTCAGTCCATATCATGCAGCAAAGGAAGGCAACTTAACATTTTACACCCAGTGCAATCTTGATACTAACATGGTTAAAAATCATGAACATATTATGTTGCAGTTTCATACCTAACAATCGATTTCTCAGTGGTATTTGCAGTGATTTTTTTTTATAGCAATTTAGGCATTATCTGGGTGTGGAGAAAGTATCCCAGTTCATCTTGCTATCGCACATCTTTATGAGTCACACCTCTGAGAAGTTAAGGGACAGAAATGTCACAATTTTATTATGATTTCTCTTCTGGCCTGTCAATGTTACACTTAGTTCGATAAATCAGCCCCCCAGATCTGTGTTGATACTGATGGACAATGTGTGGTTCTGATGTCACCTGCTCATTAAAATGTACACTTTTGCTGCATGCAAATAATTCCGGAACAAACCTGCGTAACTTTAGGCATATACCGGTAACGGTTAACAGCCATACCTAGCGCGAAATTCAAAATGGCTACAGGACAGATGGTTGTGCTATTCCACGTGGATTTACAAGTCACCAAACATATGATTTGCTCCGGAAATATAATGTACATGTCACCAAAAGAACCCTTCAGCCGACTGTAGCACCACAGCCTCGAGGAATATCAGTAAGTGTATAAAATATACACCGAAGTGGTAACTGTAACATTCTTTGAATGCCTCTTGGTCTTCTGGAAATTGACATTACAAAGAATATACATCAGATTCTTGCTTCAGTTTCAGAAATTCGTTGACTTAGCCTGAAAAGAATGCCTTCACTAGAGCCGTCGTCGTCCTGTTGGCATTGTTCTCTGGTAGGAACGTGCCAAATTTGGTATATTTTTAACAAGTGGTATCCGCGATTGAGAGTATGAAACAATTCGACACTCACAAACTTTCCTGTCAAGGCTCCTTCTTGATCATCGTGACGACAAGGTTAGTCTTGATTACATCTTTCCGCGCACATGCGACATAAAGGAATGATGTGGTAAGACAAGATGGTACAAGTGTGTCGGTGGCAAAACTTGATATTTGATCAAACTTCAGCACTGAAGAATATACTGCACATCGATGTATTCCGTCAGCATTTCAGGGTGATTTGTCGGGAATCGACCGTATTTACACATTCAAAGATATAAGGCGCACACCTGGATGCATTTGATTGGTCTTCTTGAGATTCTTCCGCTTCGTGCAACAAGCGTGTAGCATTGGTACATCCTCGAAACAAACTATCGCGTGGATTTAAAAGCTGGATGGCCGCCACATTGTATTTTTTTGGCAATACGTTGAAATTCTGAATTTATTTTCAAACGTCCAGTATTGTAATGTTCCCATATTTCTATCACTTGGTATCCTTGACGTTTTCAAGTCTGGAGTCCTCAATATGTTTGGTCGTATAATACTTCCGTGGTGAACTGTGAGAAATGATTTTTTAGTAGCAGAAGAAAAAAGTAGAAGAGGAGGAGTATTTATTAATTCCAATGGTCTAAATGGACTGTTAGGATATTTTTTTCAAACTGAATGGCGTATAGTACAATAAACAACAAAGTATCCTCATCTAAAGTATTCAATATACAAAGAAAGCATTATTAAAAATGACATATTGCAGATCAATACAAAGAAATAAACGTGTGATTTAACACAAATTCTCCTTATGGAGAAAGATATATCTACTTTATTCAGGGTTATAATATGAAGATAAAATCAGAAGCTATGTAATTCAAATTCATAACGAAGTAGTGGCCAGACAAATATTTACAAGGCATCAGAATATACGACGATATTTCTATGATTAAAAGTTGTATAAATGTTTGTCATGAAAACGAGGAAATGTCAAGTCGTTACACACTCACACAGGGTTTATTAACACAGGTTCCTAATACACATCAGATATCTTCCATGATGGATCGCGGCGCCCCCTATCTCCGGGAGCAGTCCCTATCTAATATTGCAGCTACTAAGGGGAGCAGTTATTAGTTAGAACTAGCAAGGAAACTACGATACCACACATCTCGTCTCTTTTGAGATTATCCGAACATAACATTTTGCTTATGACTAGATAGGAAACAATGAATCAATTCCACCAATATGAAAACATTAAATAAGTAAGCAATGAATTTACTGTCTTTGTATCTGAACTGTCCACAGCAAGGATTTGACGGAATTGAATTATATACTAGGTTGCTGTAAACATGCACAGGATAGTCCTGATTCTAATACTATAGAAAGCCTAAAAGTCTAATTCTATTGCAATAATTCAGAAATCGAATACTAAACTGCGCGTTAGCAGAATTAAAAAAATCACTTTCTTAGACAAAATCACTGAATCTGGCTGGTTTTTGGACGACTCTCTAACTTGACGTCCTCACTGGAGTGTTTGGATTGTTGGGCCCATTGGGTACAGCTGGTTTGCTGGGGGTCGGCTGCACTGGGTCACGCTGGGTGGTAGAATCATCAGATGGTGACACGGGCTCCATGTTATTGTGAGACTTTGTGCTGGATTCCAAATGGGTCCTGACTGGACAATGTGAGGACTTTGTTACAATGCCTGTAGACGAATTTGTGTTGACTGGAAGTAGATTCTCAGGGCTTTTCATCCGCTGTACATGGATTCGATTGCTCCTGTATATCCCTTGGGGAGTTTTTACCAAGTAACTTCTTCGGTCTTTGTCGGCTTGAATAACTATGCCTGGTGTTGACCACTTGTTGTCATTTCCATGCCATTTGATTCTGACGCCGTCTCCCTCAGTAATATCTGGTAAATTACGTGTAGTGTGGCGCCGGTAGTAAAAAAATTCATATCTTTGTTTTGTCTTAAGGTCTCTCTGCCTGATGAGTTTGAGGTTTGGCCACTTGGGGTTTAACTTCTTTTCAATAATGGGCAAGGTGGTCCTCATCTGGTGTCCCATCATCAACTGAGCTGGGCTGGCACCTATCGCAGCTGTCGGTGTGGCTCTATAAGCCATCAGGGCAAGGAATACATCATTATGTTTAAGTATTGACTTTGCTATTTTGACACCACTTTCTGTTTCACCATTCGCTTGCGGGTAGCTAGGACTGGTAAATACTTATTTGAAGTTGTATTTCTCAGCAAACTCTTTGAATCCTGAGAAAGTGAACTGGGTCCCATTGTCTGATACTACGATTTCTGGGATTCCCCATCGTGCAAATGTGCTCTTTAGCTTTCCAATTACCTGCTGAGAGGTTGCTTTTGTTAGATGCATAATTTCCAAATAGCGTGTAAAGTAGTCAATAGCTACCAGGTATCTTTCTTGTTTGGCTTCACAAATATCGATTGCAATTTTCTGCCATGGTCTGTTTGGTAGAGAGGTTGTCTTCAATGGTTCCCTCCTCTGTGCTGGCTTCCTAATCTGACAAAATTCACATGTCTCTATTTTGTCTTGGATCAGTCTCGCGCTTCCAGGCCACCATACACAACTTTGGGCTCTCTCACGGCAATTGGCTAATCCCTGATGACCCTCGTGAATGTTACAAAGAATTCCGGGCCTTAAGACTGTAGGCATGATAACTCTGTCCCTGAAGAGAAATAGGTCGTTCTGAATTGAGAGTTCACTGCGTACAGCAAAGTATGGATGTACATCTAGGGGACAGCTATTTTTCTTATCTGGCCATCCATTTCTGGTGAAAGTCGTTGCAGTCTGCAGATGAAGGTCACTCCTGTAACCTTCTTTTATTTGTTCTAATTTCCTATCGGAAATTGGCCTGCATGCCTCCATTGACTCCATAAAAAA
This sequence comes from Megalonaias nervosa, assembly GCA_016617855.1. NCBI lineage: Eukaryota > Metazoa > Mollusca > Bivalvia > Unionida > Unionidae > Megalonaias > Megalonaias nervosa. The sequence continues at coordinate 30,624 of JAECUM010007709.1, read as the reverse complement.
ACTTCCATTTCCTCTTCATATGTGGCCTTCTGGCCTAGGAGAGGGCTCCGAGAAAGGGTGTCTGGAACTACCAAAAGCTTCCCAGCTACATACTCTGCCTTTGCGTTGAAGAGTCTCAACTGCATCAACAGTCGTTGACACCTCAAAGGAGCTTTATCTAAATCATGCGTGTTGATCAGTGGCACCTACGGTTTATGGTCAGTATGCAATCTGAACGAGTCCAGTCCAACACGATATCGTGAAAACTTCTCACAGGCCCACACACATGCAAGGCACTCCTTCTCTATCTGTGCATATTTGACCTCAACAGGGGTGAGTGTTCTGGAACAAAAGGCAACTGGCTTGAGTTTCCCTCCATGTTGTTGGAATATTGCCCCACCAATTCCATAACTGCTGGCATCATCGCTGACAACTGTCACCTTGCCAGGGTCATAAAATGCTAAGACTGGTATGAATGTCAGCATCTCCTTGACTTTCGTGAAGGCGTAATCCTGGTCTGGGCCCGAATACCAGGTTGTGTCTGATTTCAGCAGGTCCATAATTGGTCGCATTATTGTAGACAAATCTGGGAGAAATCTACCAAGTTAGTTGATCATGCCCATGGTGCGACGAAGCTCACTAATATTTAATGGAGCAGGTAGCTCGTTCACTGCGGCAACCTTTGCTGGACTGGGAAGTATGCCATCCGAACTGATCAAGTGACCGAAGAATTCCAGTTTGTTCTTCCTAAATTCACATTTTTGGTTGTTGAGCTTGAGACCACTCCTATTGAGTTTCTCCAGTACCAAATTTAGGCGTCTGTTGTGCTCCTCTAAGGTTCTGTCATAAGTTAGTATGTCATCCATAATGGCCTCTGGCCCTCATAACCAGTCAGCAGCTGTGTCAGTTTTCTCTGGAAAATCTCTAGTGCCGACGTAATACCAAATGGGACTCGTTTAAAGCAGAAGCGACCCAGCTGTGTTATAAAGGTTATCAGTTTTGCACTTTCTGGATGTAAAGGTATTTGATAAAATCCGCTTTCTCCATCAAGTTTGGAGAAGACGGTGGAGCCTATCAGCTTCGGTGATATATCATCTAGAGTAGGAAGCATATATCTTTCCCGTCTGACAGCCTCATTAAGCTTCTTTAAGTCAACACAAATTCTGACTTTGCCATTTTTCTTAGAGACTGCTACCATAGGCGCACACCATTTTGTGGGCTCAGTTACTTCCTCAAGGATGCCGTCCTGCTGCATATGGAGTAATCCTTCTTTCACCTTAGACAACAAAGGAAATGGTACACGCCTGAGGGCAGCTATACTGTAGGGCCTGGCATCATCCTGGAGTATGATCTTTACTGGCTCACACTTCAAAAGGCCAAAGTGCCCAAAGGCTGTTTTGTTGATCTGCTCAACTCTTTTCACAAGACCCATTGCATGTGCAACTGCACGTCCAAGGAGATTATTGGCACGTGGTCCGTTGATGACAAATACCCGAAACTGGTACGATACTTTCTGATAGGTAGTATGTGCCATAAACTTGCCTCTTGAATCCAGAATCCCTCCAGGGCTGCACAGCTTGGATTCCGATTGTCTCAGCTTTGGTTTTGTTGGAAGAGAGTTGTAGGTAGCTTCAGACATAACTGTTGCGTCTGCTACAGTGTCTATTTTGAAGTGAACATAGGCTCCACAAATGTTTAACATCACGCGCCATGCCTCATTATCGTCATCGCACATAGTTACTGAGCCAAGGAAGAATGCTTCTTGGTATTCTGTATAATCTGTAGCTGGTGTTTCATTGAATGTGACCTCATTTACTCTTTTTGAGCGATAGACAATGGCAAGGTTGTCGAGCTTGTTATAACTTCTGCACCATTTTCCTTTAGTGGGACATCTCTCACCTCTACCATGCCTCCTGTTGCATTTGTGTCATGTTTGTTGTGCTTTTGTTTGACCAATCTGATTTGGTTTTCGCCACTGACGCTGTCCATTTCGGTTGGTCGATCCTGGTTTAGTACCTGATGCCTTGTTCTGTTTAGAAATTTCATCCAAATCTTTGACCTTCTGACTTTGGTCGCGTATCTGACTTTTTACCAGTTCTGACTGTCTCGCTATTTGTATGGCTTTCACTAAGGTAAGGTCGGCCTCCATTTGTAGCTTTTCAGAAACCTCTTTATCCAGAATTCCAATTACAAGACGATCCGGAGCCCCGAGTGGCCGAGTGGTCTAAAGCGCTCTCCGTTACGGATTACTGCCATCTCACCTCTGTCTGCGTGGGTTCGAGTCTAGGATTCGGGGAATGTGGATATGTGAGAAAGCTTGCCAGTAGCTTCTCGTGGGTCGGTGGTTCTTTCCGGGGATTTCCCGGTTTCTTCCTCCACCATTAATACTGGCCGCCATGTATAGCCTATCGTGTGCTGAAAATGGCGTTAAGCCCCACAACAACAACAACAAGACGATCTTCGTCCTTTTTTGCGCCAAAGTCACAATGATCGGCAATTTCATACAGCTTTCTTAAAATTTCTCCACAGACTCTCCTGGTTTTTGACTAAGGTGGTGGAAACACGCTCTTTCGTGGATTACATTGCCCTTGGGGACGAAGTAATCATCAAATTTCTGCAAAACTGGGGCGTACTTGTCGGCATCTTCGTCGTTAGCAAACTCAAACGATTTAAATATTTGTTCTGCTTCTTTCCCCATTGCATATATTAGTGAACTTACTTGAACTGCCTCATCATCCTTGTTTAGTTTGGTGGCGATCCTAATGCGCGCAAAACGCTGTTTCCAATCTGGCCACTCCACTGGCTTCCCAAAGTTAAAGCTCTCTGGTGCCTGGAATTTTGCCATTTTTACTCACTGCAAAAGTTTATGTATCTTTTGGAGTCACATCTGACACCATGTCATGAAAACGAGGAAATCTCAAGTCGTTACACACACACACACACACACACACACACACACACACACACACACACACACACTGGGTTTTTTTAAACTTACACAGGCTCCTAATACACATCAGATATCTTCCATGATGGATCGCGGCGCCCCCTATCTCCAGGAGCAGTCCCTATCTAATATTGCAGCTACTAAGGGGAGCAGTTATTAGAACTAGCAAGTAAACTACGATACAACAGAATTTTAATGGCCAAATTATTCAAAATTCTATTATTCTCTGTATTCATGTTCTATAAATTTAAACATATTTGGTCTTTTTTCTGATATATCTTTTTCTCTATATATTTGGATTTTTAATTGTTATACAATTGCATTCAAGGACAAAATGATAGTCATCGTCATGGAGGTTAAAAGTAGAACAATGTGTATGTGCGTGTATGATTCGGAATTTCTAACGTAGCTTTAATAATATCTCAGTCATATCGCTACAATATCTGCAGTGTGGCAGTTTATAGCACTGGAGTATCTTCCCCGCAGACATGTAGCATCATGTCCCACCCAGTCACATTATTCTGACACCAGGCCGACCAGTCCTAACACTAGCCTCGTAATGCTGAGCGCCTAGCTGGGCAGCTACAAGTACCATTTTTTTTATTTAAGTCTATGGTATGACAACCGCACAGTGTTTTCGGTCACATAGTTCTTTCGGATAGCCAAGAAGCCACCACGCATGGCCCGCCGCTTCCAGTCTGGCGAAAGAGCCCTCAAGGGCCCCCTTATTCGCTGCAGCTTCGTTGGTCCCGAATCTTCAGTCCCTCACCGCGAGAAAACCTCTGTCTTCCTCCGAACCAAAGTTATAACCGATAGCAGCACACAGATTACACGAAACCCCACTGAGACCTACTACACCACATCCAAGATATCAGCTCTATGTTCATAATCACACCACCAAAATCAGCTGAAAATACAATGTCTAGAACAGTGTATTACATGAAACACTGTCAACTGCACGAGCAAAATGCTTACAGTGACAAAACCTGTCAACTTAGCTCTCTGTCCGTGTATTGCACCATAACCAGGGTACTTATCAAGTCAAACAGTAATATCACAACACAACATAGGTTTTGTCAGGAATCTGTCAACTTTACGGGAGCAATCTTCAGCTTTTTAAGGTATGGGAATATAAAATTGCGTTCTTCTTTTGCTATCCGTATTATGTGATAGAATCGTTTGATACACTGGATGTTCCAGTATTTATTCTAATTTTTACAGATAGTCCGACCTATGTCATCTAAGGTCATGCTATTAGATGTACTATAGTCTGTTTTCATGTTAGCCAATTATATCAGAACAGATTAATTGAGTTCATCTAAATGTTGCATGTATTAAACAATGAGACAATGTTCGAGTTCTTATAAATCTGAGATTATCCTTGTCGGATACAGATTCGTGTACGAACCTTGTTTTTATATTAATAATCTCGTACAGTAGATTTGACGAACTGATTTAATAGGGAACAAGCAACTTCACGTGCACGAATGCGTAACGTATTTCACAGCATCTGTTTGTTTGCCCTGTCCCATTTACTACACGGATCTAGACAATATATTTTCAGTCATTATGGATGTGATTTTTTATGTTGAGCTGAGATTTTGGATTTAGAGCTGATGTCTCGGATGGGAAGTCGTAGGGTTCAATGGTGTTTCGGATTACCTGTGTGCTGCTGGCGGTAGAGCGAAACCCCTGGACCAAGTAGAGGGGCGGTGACGAGACAGACAAGGCTATTGACATCAGATTCAAGAACAATCAGGGTTTAAAAAAAAAAACTACAACCGCAATGCAGTCAGCTTGATCAATTGATATTAAAGAGCTTCTGACACGTATTTTAACAGAACGTAGACCATGAACAAAAACTGCACTGAACTCAGCCAGAAAGTTAATGATCTTTCCCATAATCTGAGGCAGGGGAATAAGGAACTTTGGGGCAAAATTTTAAATTGGAGAATCAGGTAAAGCAATTTAAAAAAACAATGTACAAAACTGAAGCACAATCTAGAAGAAATAGTCTTATTTTTCCTTGTTTCTAGCACAGTTAACGAATGATGGAATGAAATTCAAAACTTTCCTACAGGACACCCTTCATGTAGACGAGGCGCGAACTATCCCAGTCGAGAGGGCAAGCAGGCTGACGTCCAAATACCAAGGCATGCAGAGACACTAGTTCGAAAAATCAAACCCACAAATCTGTGTTGATACCGATAGACGATTTGTGGGTATAATGTCTCCTGTTTATTAAAATGTACAATTTTGCTGCATGCAAATCCTTCCGCAACACACTTGCGTACAGTTTATACATATACCGGTATTTCGTAACAGTCATATCTAGCGCTAAATTCAAAATGGCCACGGGACAGATGGTTGTACTATTCCACGTGGATTTATAAGTTGCCAAACAGGATTTTATCCTGAAATCGTATGTACATATCGCCAGAAGAATCCTTTAGCCGACGGTAGGAATACTAATAAGTGTATAAAATGTACAACGATGTGTGCAGACAGGACTGTCTGCCGATTTTTGCAGGTTTCAATATATAGGCGATATCATCCCCCAAACCGCCAGTCAGTATAAATATAGATGTGGGGGTGATTTATCGGCTTATTCACTGATCTTAGCCAAAGTTATCTTGTATAAGTACAGAGACCGTATCTAACAAACGGCACCAAAAGCAAGCAATAAACAGAGCAGGTACCGTGTGTTAGAAGATTACACTCAGCGTATCAGAGAGGAAGTTTATGATTTTATGACGAAATAAAAGAAAAGGAATTTGCGACAATCAGATATAATTAACTTATTATCGGAGGGCAGGTTTATATGTATGATTCTGAGAAAGAGGAGGTTTGTTCGGTTGGCACTGCGCGAACGTCAGAGCGGGGAAACTTGCCATTGAACAATATGATGCGGTGAATCAACACACCAGACGAAATATGGATGCAGCTAACGTGACTAGTGAGGAACATTATTAAGGAGCATTTCAAGGCTACTATAATCTAAATAACGACACTGTTTTGAGTAGGACTTAAAATATGTAAATATAAGTGTAAATGTGCGTTTCGACATAGTAGGCTTTTGCGAAATATGGGGTATGTCATACGAAGAGTTTCATAATATTTTTTGGTGTGGGGTATAGAGCTTTTAGCTTTGTACGTAAAAAGAAAAATCTCGATAGAGACTGGGCGGGGGTAACTGTGTTTGTTATGACATATCTAGTAGAAGGGGGTACAGCGTCAAGAATAGTGATATGCAAGACTGTTTAGTGTTGCATACTTCTTCTAATTTACCAAATAATAATGGAAGGACAGTTCTTATATTTGTATATATTTCACCAGAGAGGTAACAAACTTATGAAGATCCTAAAGAAAATGGAATTGATTTACTGATTGAGATATTTTAAAAAAATAAAATGTATATATCAAGAAGCTGCTTTGGTCTTTGTGATAAATTGTTATTGTTCGTGTAAAAGATTTTCTTGACTTTATATCTGCTAACATTTTGGAAAATATTTTAAATGCAGATGATATGTATGATGGTAATAATTTCTTTCTGCCACGTAATATAAATGACTGAAACACAAAACAGTTTTGGTTTGGCTTTTGTAGAAAAGTGATTTTTTAAAAATATATATGTACTTGATGGTAGGCTTTTCAACGATGTAGATGCGAATGTAACATGCATTACAAATAATAGCGTCAGCATAATGGATTATGTTGTAGTCATGACAGAGTTGTTTCCCTTTATATTGATGAGAGATTTACCCTCCCATTTTCCGATCTATGATAGCTTCAAAATTGCTGATAAATTAAAAATTGTAGTAAACTAGATCAGATTACAAGGGATTATATATATAATTAATAGGTCAGTGAAGGTGACATTAGCGACGATTTTGAGGACGTTGACAACGATAATGATGGGCATTTTTTTTTCGATTGAAAGACACAAAAAGGAATCTCTTATCCAACGTTTTGAGCAGAATTTTACTGAACATGTCCAATTTATTTAAATATCAACGATTGTGTAAAAAAAAAATAAGAGTGGGTCTTATATAAGGAAATTTGTGTTGAAATTCAGCCACTGAAGTTCCCATTTTTACCGCAGCGGTTGCATTCCCATGGCGATAATGCTAAACAGGAGAAATCTCAATTTGTAAGAAAATATAAACGTACTTACCAAATTATTCATTTAGGTCAGAGGACTCAAACACGCAGCCCGCATGTGGCCCGCCAAGCCATATCCTGTGGCCCGCAAAATGATTGGCGTCACATAGTGGCATGAGAGATTACAAAGTTGGTGCGGTCCTTCGGCCATCGAAAAAATGCCCTCATACGGCCTTCAGGGTGGTTTGAGTTTGAGACCCCTGATCTAGGTGAATACGTTCACAGCAGAAAACTCATTTAAAAGATTGTGTTAATTGAAAAAGTCATTATATGAAACGTCAATGAGAGATAAATGTATACCATCAAGAAATGAGATTAAAAAACGCCTAACGTCATTGAGAGATAAACGTGTACCATCAAGAAATGAGATTAAAATCGTCTAACGTCAATGAGAGATAAACATGTACCATCAAGAAATGAGATTTAAAAAGTCGAGCAAGTATTAGAGGAAAAATAATAGGACAGAGTAAATGTAAGTAATTCTAAAGTAACAAACAATGACTAGTTTGATTATTTTAGTTCCTTATTAATACCTTAACAGTTATGAAAATATGGGTGACGCTGAAGGTATTGCAGGAAATGAGAATTTCAATTTCGAATTGAATAGGCCAATTTACAAATCAAGAAATAATTTAAAGCGTTCGCTCTTTGAAAATTAAAACTTTAAGTCCAGACAAATTCAGGTCATATTTTACCAGCTGACTTTACCATGCATTGTTATATTTCTTGATGTGCTCTTTAATAGAATCTTGGAAACGGGGAATTTCCAGTGGAGTGGTCAAAAAGCATATGTTCCATATTTAAAAATGGGAGTATGAACGACCTGGGCAATTATAAGGGAATTTCTCTAATAAACACAGTCTGCCTAAACTTCATATCTATTTTGAACAAACGGTTGTATCGATGGACAGAAACAATAATCTAATAGATGAATCTCAGATTGGCTTTAGAAAACACTATAGTACTTGTGATAACCTATTCAGTTTGCATGCAATTGTTCAGAAGTATATATGTAAATCTGGTGGTAGATTTTACTGTTTATTTGTTGATTTTTCAAATGCATTCGATTGTGTACAACATAATAAGCTAATAAAGGTATTGATGGAAATATTTTACTAGTTTTGAAATAATATGTATTCTAGTTTGAAAAGCAGTGTACCAACACCAAATGGACTAATCAGATATTTTATTGCAATGTGGGAATAAGACAAGGAAATGTTTTAAACCCAGTTCCTTTTATGTTGTCTTTTCATTGATAATTTGGTTCAAAAGTAATGGATCAAGAGTGATAGTTTTTTTAAATCACAGAATACGCCCAGGATCTTTGCTTTACTGTATGCAGATGATGTGGCAAATTGTGCTGAAACTATACAATTATCACAACAACAAATTAATGCCATAGATAAATTTTGTATTGAAACAGGAATGGAAATTAATCTAGCAAACACAAAAATAACTGTCTTTCGAAATGGTGGCTTTCTGAGAACATTTGCGCGTTGGTATTACAGGGGCAAATCTACTGAAATGGTGTCATTTTATAAATATGTGGGGTTGCTTTTCACATCGAGGTTGAGCTGGACTAAGGCTAAAAATATGCTGGCATCACAAGCGTTGAAAGAAGTATCAAGTGTTACGACTCTATGTTTTTAAACTAAGTAAAAGAAAGAAGCAAAATCAACAAGTTTTGTAAAACTTAACACATAATTCTTTAAGTTATCAAATGAAAAATATAAGGGGAGCTTACAGCATTGTGAATTAAATACAAAATATTCTTAAACAGTTATATCACAAGTCCAAAAGAACAGAGTATTCAGACTGAATTCCAAGTCTCGAATATGCTGATGTACTGAATACAACATTCTTGGTGTATTGCAATGGCATTTTCCAAAACTCCTTTGAATGAATTCACAATAATCCCACAATGTTGCTTTAGTCCAGTCATATAAACAATTTGTAACTCCAATAAATAATTGAAATAAATGTTTCCTCTCAGATTAAATTTAAACACAACATTAAACTCATCTGTAGACTGATTTTAAATATGAATAAAATAAGGAAACAGGAATTAGGAATGAATGAATTGTTCAACTCTGTAGTAGTCTTGATAAGTTGGGTATCTCAGCCAAAACCCTATTTTGTATTAGGACGACAGCATGATTGTTACCCCCTTCCAGACCCCCCATGTTAGTCTAAACAAAATATGAAAACAACTCTGTTGAGGCAACAGCATCGATTTTATTATTGATTTACCACATGAGGACCTGTCATTGAATCATCATTGTCGTCATACAAAATAGGGTTAGCTGAGAGACACCTCACTTATCAAGACTACTGCGATTTTTATTTATATTTAACACAAAATTTTACTATACCCAAAATTCACACGAATCTTTACTATAACTAACACGCAGGGTATTTTCATATTAGGTCACATATCTGACTGCTAAATGAATGCGTTATTAATAACTCGCTTGGATTTACAGGTAATATAAAAATCGATAACTGTATATTTCACAACACACGCTCTAAAGATTATCTCGTATAAAGGTCATTCGCGAGCGTCTGATTTCACAATGGAGGCTGTATTGATTTTTTTTACACAGCCACTTGTCGAAATAATTTTAAAGTCTCAGCTTTTGCTATTATATAACTCTCATCATCATGACAGAACAAGTACAAATTAATCTTACCACTGATGAGTGAGCCAGGTTCTAGCATCTTGATAAAATTTCCATGTGAGACTATTGATTTATCGACATAACACTTTTTTAGTTTGTCATCGACTTTGATCTTTGTGTAATTGTCTTGTGATATTGGATTGTAAAGATTATCAATAGCATCAGAAAGTGAATCTGTAACCCATGCAAGCTTACTAAAATACTCTGGATTTTCTGTGCGAACCAGAGACAACTTTATCTTATTTCTATTTTTGAGATACGTGCTGTAGTTTTCATTGTCAACCATAATCGTCATATGATTGGCCCGGAAAAGAATTCTTTTCATCTTTAACGTAGTATCATCTACTGTAATATCTTCCGTATTTCATATTTCACACAAAATTTTACTATCCTTTATTTTGAAATTCACATAAAATATTACTTTCCTTTTTTTTAAATTAACACAAAATTTACTGAATATCGTTTTTCATATTTCACAACTCTATTCGGTATCATATCTACGCGCAAATTGACTTTGACTCGCAGTTCCTGTATCAGATTTAACGTAATAAACATCTCACCTCTTAGATAAGCTCGAAGTTGATTAAGAATTTTGTTGTAGGTCGCTAATGCTATTTGACAAGAAGTATTTTTGTTCTCGTATTTTTACTCGATCTTTTTATTTGTTGCCGATAATACAATATCCGCCCCTGACACGATCAAAAGTAATGGATTTAATGTTCCTCCTATTGATATAATTCCAGTCGTTGTTAATATCATTGGAATGTAGTTCAGTATGCCTATTATTTCACTGCAAAATTCTCTAGCTTGTTTGACGCGGTGAAGTTTTTTTTAATGGTAATATTTATGTTATTTGATGAGCTCAGCCCTATCATTGTCTGAGAGACCTGATGAAATATGGTTGAAGTCTATTATTTCTTTTTTCGTCATTATGAAACTGTTTCAATACTTATTTCAATTGCCGTAGTGAATGTATTTTCAGCGAAAGCCTTATCGATCAGAGGACTAATTTTATTATTGACAGGGTCAGCTAGAAAATATCAGTACTTATCAAACATTTCAGATGAGATCTCACTATATCTGTTATCTGTTAAAACTTTCCGATCTGAGGATGAAAATGGAGGATCAAAATTTGTTGGTATTTCAGTAATATCATTGACTCTATCACGATAAATATCTTCTGTTTCGTCGATATAACAAACAACATAACATAACTGTCCCAATTTAAAATTTTTAAGTACTAGATATTAAGTGAGAATTGTGTATGCTGTTGAAAAATTAAAAAAACCGCGAATATCTGCCTGTTCTATATTTATGTCACTGACGGGCAGGTTTAGGTATCCAGCAATCAACTCTTTGATATTTCTGTATTTTGCTTCTGTCAGTAACTTTCTAGCTTCTTTTTTAACAGTGTTTTAACGCAATTTTTTAGAACTATTATGTATTTCATAATCATCATCAATACTAGGTTTTACAGTTGTAATATTGTCAAGCTCTGATTCAATATGTCTCGTCAGACATCATCATATGCCTCAATCCTATGCTCAATTTCTGATATTGCATTAGTACAGCATTAATGTGATATACGTTGTACTTTTCTTTATCGCCGGTGAGAGAGTCTTTTAGAGCTAGATATGCTTTTGATAGCAGGTTAGTATCAGCTCTATTATCTACTATTTCTAACAGCGTCTTTTTATCATAGTAATCCATGCCTAACACACGAAATACTCGACGTTTAGCAAATATGTCTTTGAGCTTACGATTTTTAAGAAACTTGTGTTTTCTTGTTTCAGCTAGTTTGTCAAGCTCATCATGAATCTTCTTTAGTAGCTCTTGCTCTGGTTTCTTATCACCATGAAATTTTGTTTTTACAAGGTTAGATCTGTCGATCGTCAAAACATTTTCTTTATTTAGCTCAAGCAGTGTATTTATCAACAATTTTTCAATCTTTAATCGCCGTTCCTCGCACTCACAGGACAGTATTTGCTAATTATATCAAAGTCTCTGATCGCGTATCTCAGCTGAGGGCCTCTCATTCCTGAAACTCTAGCAAAATTGTCACTGTTCTCATTTAAACCTGGTGAACTTAAAGTTAATTTTTTCATTCGAGCAATTATATTTATCGCTCTTGCTTCCTCAACACTTTCTGGGTCTAACTGATCAACATCAGCTATTTCGATCTCTGTTTTCGGGTTTAGTATAAAATTATAAACTCTTTTGAGACTCTGATCGACGGAGGATCAATAGACATTATAGATTACAATCACATTAAATCGTCAACTGTATGTATCTGAAACATCGACAAACATGGGTAAGAACTTCCAGCCTTGACAACATAAATCCGGAAATACGAGTATTTGTTTGTGGTTACTGCAGGATCAAGTATAAATTGTTTAGAATCAGCAATATAAACACTCGGTACCGTATACAACATAGTCCAAGTTGTATCATTAGTTGATCATTCTAATCTCCAGTTATGTATTAACCCGGTACTTAATTTTATTACACCTTGTAGCTGAAATTTCCATATTGCTACGGCCCCTGGAAACTGCATTTTGATCCAAAAGTTTGATGTTTCTCTGCTTGTGGTCCACCCTGGCTCTCTAATAAGGCTGTTAAACGCAAACGTATAACTTGGATTATTCTCCGAATAATAACTTGACGCAGATGCAACAAAACTCCAACGATTTCTTCTAGCATCAGCGAGATGTTGAATATGACCGACATTACTTTTAGCTTATTTTGTACTACCACCAACCGCAAGCGATTGGGTAACACTATCCACGTACTGTTTATTGGTAAGATCGGATGTAGAAACGGGTACATATGTAGGAGTTATCTTGTTGGCAGCCATATCGACCGCAGCTATAATTGTGCTACCGGTTTGCTAACGTAAACTGCATCTGCGGCAGTAATTGTACTTGCTGTCTCAGCACCCACGTATTGTTTATTTGTAAGATCCGATGCGGCAGTTGCTTTATAAGTCGATTTATAACAAAGTTGTCTTTGACAAACTTAACATTTGTTATAAAATCGTTACTGGTTAAAGTTGTATTATCGAGTTGAGTATTAAATATTTATTTCCATTTCCAGCCATTCTCCCACCAGCTAGTGTCAGTTTGTTATTATCAACCGTGCTAAGCTATGCAAAACCTACCGCTTGTGAGTTATTTATGTTAGAAAAATCGTATGAGGTTTCTTTGGAAATATATTCTCTAAAATAGTTGCAAATGTACATGGAATTGCAAATAAAGTAGCACCTATCACGTTAGACGCATCTGAAGTTTTTGCCATAGGAGCCCCATCTGTAGCAGGTGCAGCTATTGGACAAAAGATTGCTGATACAATTAAGGGTGAACCACCGAGTGCACCTATCGCAAGCAATAAGGATATAAAACAAGTAATTTCTAAAATATCACCAACATCAGAAACTACTACGGCGTTGATAAAAACTAAAAAGAACTGCTATCTCCGCCCGGCGAAGAAATTATTAGAAAATTAGTAACTAAAACTAGACCTCGGAGTGCTAGTAGCGCGGTTCACGATTTTATCTAACAATTATAAATAAAAAATGTCTATCAAAAATTACCTTGACCTGACCGAGGAATTAACAACAGATAACTCAACAACAGAATTCGAATACGTTGAGTATCTCCATGAAACTTCAACGAACCTAACAAAACAGGCATACGAACTTTTAATACACGAGACGAGGACGTGTTTCTGCTACCACATAAAGCCGTACTTGAAGTACGAGGAAGTGTAAGAATAGCAGCAGGTGGACTTGTAGCTGCTGGTACACAAGTGACACTTGTTAATAACGGTTGGAGTTTATTTAGAAGCTCTAGTTATCAACTAGCTAATCAAACTGTTGAAGATATTTCTATGTATTTGCCAGTAGCAAGTACTATTCCTAACGTAGTTTCAGTTAGCGACGACTACTCACGATCTGTTGAAACAAATATGCTGTAGTTTAAAGATACCGGAACCGGGGATGCCATTGCAAATGAATTTGATTATTTTAGTTCAATTCTAGCTGTCGGTTTTAGTGAGAACTTTTCTTATTGATAATGCTGCAACTCTTGGAATTACCGCACCAGCTGCACATGCAAATGAAGCTGCTGTAAGGACTCTGCTGACATTTATTTGTAATATTAACGGAATTCCTACACCAGGTACTGCAGTTAATGGAACTGCAATGTTAACAATCGTAAACAGAATAGTAAAAATTAGAAATAGAGTGTATAATGAGGGATACGCAAAACAACGAACATTTACAAATAGCTCGACTCAAATAACTATGATGCTTCCGCTTAGCACAATATTCGGATTTTGCAGAGACTACAGTTAGGTACTTTGTGGTATAAAACATACACTTATATTTGACCGAGCTGATCAAAGCGATTGTCTGATGAGAACTGCTGGAGCTGCTGATTATCAATTTATAATTTCACGACTAGCGTTGTGGATGCCAGGTGTCATTCCGTCGATAGACAAATCGATAGAACTTGAGACGATGTTAACAGCATTCAGAAAAAAGTATATTTTATAAAGAACATAGTTTATCAAACCGCAATTCCAAATTCGATCAAAAACACATGGAGAATAACAATAGCGCCAAGCAGTTACCAAGCCAAATATTTATTGTGTTTCAACGACAGAATAGACCTGGAAATCAACTACAAAACAATTCTGCATTTGATACCCCAGATGTCAGACGAACATTTGTTAGAATAAATTCTAAGCAGTATCCAGAACAAGCGATCGAATGTAATTTTGTAGTTAATGCTGCAGCGTTAGCTGATAGAGATGTATATCGAGCTTACATGTATCTTATGGAAGCTATGTAAAAGTATCAGGATGCTGACATTGGATCTCAAATTTCAGTCGAAGAGTTTAGAACACTTTATCCAATATTTCACTTTGATGTCAGTAAGCACAGCGAACGAGCTATTGGATCAATTTCAGAGATAGAAGTTATATCAACACTTGGGCAGATTCCAGCAGCAACATATTGTGCATACGCGCTAAATTTGTCTGATAGCTTCTTAACGATAGATTCTACCAAGGGCAGATGACTGCCCTGGTATAAATACCAAGTGCTAGCACTTGGGGATAAATATGAGCGGTATAATTTTATCAAACAAAAGTAAAATACGATGAAATATATTATACATGAAACGAACTTATCACCAGGACAAGTTAAAAAATTAATACAAGCTACTGTTAAACGACAGTCTGTTCCGCTGAAGATAGATTGTGGAACGCCGAGTGCTAGCACTCCGCCGGCAAAACTGATGCTAACACAGCGACAAATCAATAAAATGCGATTGCGCAAGCCATTTATTTTAAATCTAGCAGCAGCGCAAGTTACTGCAATGGCTCGAAGTAAAGAAATAAGCGGAGGATCTCTGGGACCTGCACTAGCAATTATTGCAAAAACGGTACTACCAAAATTACTGCCAGTTCTAGGAACATTAGGGATAGCCGAAGGGAAAAGTGTCATCGTCTAGAGATTTAATCGTACGCTAAAAGAAAAGATCTACAAACAAGTCACAGCTAAAAACACTAACAGATATGTTGATGATCTGATTGTATCGGATTACAATAACACTAAACATAAACACTTGGAATGTTGCCCAACGAAGCTGTTAATGATCCAATACTGGTTAATGAGAATATGTACCGAAGACACAGATCTAAAGTTGCTGACAATCTTTTCGCGAACAACAAATTTGTTTGGGACATCTTGTACATAAGACTTTTATCTAATTACTGTAATAAAATGTCAGATGATGTAAGAATTATCGTCAAAGCTAAAATCTTAAATATGAAACATGTTATTCGATGCTCTCAAGCTATTTCTGAGTAATGAAAAAAAACAGAACAAAAATATGTGATATCGTTAAATACGATCCTTACTCGGCGTTTTGCGTGTTACTGACAGATTCTGAGGTGTCAGAACTTGATAAATATAAAAAAAAAATATTTGTTCGATGTGATAGAAACACCGTCATAAAATGGGCTCACTGTTGTCTTACAAGGGAAAATCTTAGAAATATTCTAAAATTTGATACGTGAAGAGCAGAGCTGTTTCAATTTTATGTGAAATATAAAATAATAAATAGTGTTACTCGAGCTAATGTGATGAATCTTTATCAGTTATACGCGGCGACAGCAACTAAGTGAAGTAGAACGAAAATTTTTTTTTTTTTTATCTTACTCAGCAATGCTGAGGTATATACGGCAAGATCCTAATCGAATAAGATAAGGAAATTGTAAACAAAAATATTGATTTCTGTCTGACACAAGCAGCCATATCACAAACATTTTAAACAGGAGGTCATTCATAACGAAAGACGATTCTATCCCCGCTTATTTTTGAGAAGGCGGATTTTGTGGTACCATCCGCGTCACATCTGATTGATGGTCGTTGATACTTCCAACTACCTATATGTTTCAGTATGACTGATAATTCCTCTGTCGTTCGTCTCGTAATAATCATAAATCGGATAAGATTTAAATTCGTCCTGTAAAGATAAATTGCTGATATTAATGCTCCCATTTACCTGATAGACTCGCATCCCTGTTGGAACATCATCACAGTACAGCGTATAAATAAAGTCCTTGATAAACATTCAGCATCATTCTCCGATTTCACTTTTATCTTATAACCCGCTGGAATCCTAATTCCAAACGAAGCTTTAGTTTTAAGATTAGTCACTACTCCCAATTTATTTCCTGCATAGCAGTTGTACTTGCGGTGAACGTAGAATATCTCCTGCTCACTACCCGTCGTTATAAGTCCACAAAGCATAATTTTGCTCATCTTATCATAATAGCAATTTTTTTCTCTAACTGACAATGTCGTATCGTATTATTAGATAAATATAAAACAGCAGATATAGCGATGTCAAAATTATGTGATATCGCAAAGAGAAGCTTGTTCTCGAGATAAAGCTATCAATCTAAATAAATTACAACCGCATTTGCTGGGTTCAATAATAGCTGGAGATTTGATAATAAACCTCTTCCTGTCTCGAAAATCAAATTCTAATATTTGAGAAACAAAATAAACTCCTGTTATCAGGAAGTATTAATGTATTTGGTGTCGATGATGAACAAAATATATATCCCATATATATCAGCGATCGAGCATCACAAACAGCAGTAAATGTATTGTTTTATAAAAATCATTATGCGTGGATCAAGAACTTTAACGAGCTAGTCGGAGGGCAACATAACAAACATAAGGAAAATAAATATTTCTGTTTCAGATGCTTGCATGGCTGTAAGTCGCATCTGGTTCTCGATAGACATCTCGAATACTGCTCTAATGTACAGCGGATATATATGCCTGGCGAAGAAGAATAAATATTACAATTTACAAATTACAGACACAAGATGAAAGTTTCATTTATAACATACGCCGATTTCGAGTCTATTTTACTTCCAGTGCTAGGAGCAAAAAATAACCCTGTTAAATATTCGACAATAAAAATACAAGGGCATATTCCTTCTGGAGTAGCGTATAAAGTCGCCTGTGCTGCTGATAAACGTTAATCAAAATCAATAAAGATTTATCGTGGCGCAAATTCTGCTGTCTGGCTTCTGAGAAACCTTATCAACGAGATTGATTTTATCCTGATGTTACTCGCAAAGACAAAAAAATGAAACCTCTGACAATAAAACAAGAAGCTGAATTTAATGCAGCAGAAATATGTTATATTTGTGAGGGGGCGTTTACGCCTGCGCTTTTGCCTCAAAATCGTGTGAAAGATCAATGTCATATAACTGGAAGGTGTCGAGGTCCAGCACATAACAAACGTGATTTAAAATATACCACACTAGATTTCGTTCCTGTTCGTTCATGCTGTCGTCCTAATACAAAATAGGGTTTAGGCCGAGATACCCCACCTATTAAGACTACTTCTGTCCTTATATAAATCTGCACGACTCTATTACAACTTTTTCACAATACCTGCTAAATGACTCATGTCGCAGCACAACTCACCTGACTTATGTCGCAATACAACCGACCTGATTTAATAAATTCCAGTGGGAAATTACCCCAAGCTTATTAACAGGTTCAGTAATAAGACTGAGTTTAAAATTTGTAAACACCTATTTTTAGCTCATCGCGATCTACAGTCATGCACCAATGTAAAGACACAATATAGATAGATATACATGGCACAAGAAATTTTAGGTATCAGCAAATGTTTGCAAGATTACATGTACAGGATATATTTAAAATATTGTATGCTGTGATGAAACCAATCTTATGCTACGGTTCAGAAATATAGGGGTATGTATATTCACCAGAAACAGATGCAATTCAGCAAAGATTTTGTACATGATATCTTAATGTACTGTGAATGTGATCGATACCCTTTGAGTACAACGTATATGTTCAGATGTGTAAAGTACTGGACTAAAATTATACACATGCCGACAAGCAGATATCATTTGCAATCTTATTTTATTTTATTTTATAGAAACTGGACGATGCCGGCAAAAGTTACAAATGTTTTATTTTATCTTGGTTTTGGTTTTGCATGGCTAGCACAAGAAATGGGTAACAGAAAACCTTTTCTAGCTTTGTTCAGACGACGTCAAGTTGATTTCTCATTACATATCTGTTTAAGTATGTTTGGCGATTCTATTAAATAAGCTTCTGATAGTCAGTAAAGTCGTTATTGGAAATTGATAAATATTTAGCATTAGATCTACCTTTCATTTTCAGAAAACAGTTGCATCTTTTCGATGTTCTAACATGATGTACTGATTAAACGAGGACGACACGTTAAAATTTAAAGAGATCAAAGAGTTTCCAAATTATGGCTTAAAGAAAATATCAGTCACATAGAAGACGAGTATCATTTTGTATGTATATGTACTTCTTAATTTAAGACGGAAATGTCTCGATGGGAAGTATTATATCAGCTCTTCATTGGATAAATTTGCAAATTTAATTTCCACTCAGGAAACAAGCCTAATTACAAATGTTTCAAAGCTTTTGTATTTTGCTTTTAAACTAAATAAATCAGCTGCTAAAAAGCACCAATATCAACACCTAAACAAGTGTATTTTACAATATTGTTTATGACCCACTGTGTATTAAATTCTGTTTAAAACGTTATGCGTTTTGGGCCGTAGGCTTAAAGTACTGAATCAACTTCCTGTTCTGTTCTGTTCTGTTCTGTTCCGTATATAATGTGCGTTGCTGTCGGTGGTGACGTTGGTTCTAAGTACGATAATGATTTTCTCGTGAGGGACTGGAGCTTCGGGACCAACGGCCAATAAGGGTGCTCTTGAAGGTTCCTTCGGCAGACTGGGATGGGTGGGCCATACGTGCTGGCACCTTGACCATCCGAAAGAACGGTGTGAGCGAAAACACTTTGTCAACTGGACGCCACGAATTGTATGTTTCATTGTTAAATTATTCTGTATCACTATTTGAGAGAAAATCAAATCAACGTATTCAGTAAAACTATATAAGAGAAAATTACACATTTGTGTATATATCCTACTTTTGGATGAAATATTATTCGTATTTGCACAAATTCCATAATTTAATCACCCTTGGTGACAGAATCATAACATATTCACAGCTGTGTAAATCCATATAATCTGATACCTTAGTAGTAAATAAAACATTGTTCATATTTGTGTGTAATTTCTACAACATTGATCATCTATATTGATAGATCCATAAGACCATCATATTTTTTTATAACTTCCATCCGTTAATTCTTGTTGATTATGCGTTTAAGTTACATGTCCTGACTCGTTCCAGTTAGGAACGATAGCTTATTTCTTACACCACTTGTTTAAATCATTTTGTTTAATTCATTGTTGGATTTTTATGCGCACCAACTTTGGTGTCAAATTTATTATTGTCTGTGTCTATGTGTGGAACAGATACACGCAGTCTCCTTATTATCCTCTTTTTTCTGAAAATTTAAATATGGTAACCCTTTTTCAATCATATTATAAATAAAAATCTCATTCACGAAATTGCTTTTAGTGTCTTCACTATAATCTATTCCGAACCCAGATCATCCGGCTCCACCTTGCACGCACGCCAAGCTTAACAAAGAGCGCCACACTGCGTCTATGAACCTGCAGCCAATAGGACCACTTTAGTGGTCACCTCTTGTCGATACGTGCCAGAGCGTCCGCGACGTAGGAAATTTCTTTGGTGACCAAGGGCTCGGCCTTATTGAAACAACTGGCGATATCAACCATTTGCAAGCGTGTAACCAGACCGTGTCGTGAGATTAGATATTGGTACACCACGGTTGGGATTATATTTTGTGAGACTTTGGCGGCTTCTGCCAAATTCTGGACCACTGTCACGTCCTCTTCACTAACGTCGCTGGCTGCATTATTACCGCAAGCTTAGTATCCAATGCGCTTTTTGTTTACAATGCAAAAGCAACGAGTACCATTTTTTAGAAAGGAAACTTAATAGGGAGCGTTTGATGAAACGTATTACAACGTTTTGTATGGATATAAGATTTGACGAATCTTACTAGCCAAAATGGTAACCATACCAAAGCAAGTTCTTACTGGCGCGGGACGTTTGGTGAAACTTATTAAATAATCTTATATAGACATAAAAATCAACGAACCTGATTGGCCAAGTTTGTAACCACACCAAAGCATTTTTGTTGATAGTTTAGGGTAAAAAATGTTTGGTAGGTATATATAACATTTTACTTTATTTGTTTTGAGCTCTCTAACTAAATGCACGCAAATATACAGCTACAATCAATTCTGCTGGTTTTGGTTGTGACGTCATTATTATCACGCCGATAGAATAATTGCTTGGACGCATAGTTACGTAACTATATATCACGGGCTTTAAACCAGTTTTATAAAAACTAGAAGAAACCTTTACCAAATTACGATGTAGCTATATGATATTGCTAGAGACTGATTAACGGACAAAAGCACAAGTCTTATTAATTACAAGCAGAGAGACGCTGTAAACGGTACGGTACGATACGACACGGAACGGAACGGAGACGAAATACTATTACTGGACTATACCAAATGGGATTGGTACGATAGGCAACTGAAACGATCAGAAAGTCATGGAAGCAGTATCGTACGGAATTGTAAGTGAAACAGGTTAACAAATACGTTACACTTACTGTGTAAAAAAGATTTTTTTAAAAAATATTTTAAAATGAAATAGTTACATCTGATTAGGTTTCTTTCAGTTTTTTACGAAATTGGTTTATAGACCTATATAATTTGCATATTTGGGTTAGTATGCATCTGAACATGGAAAAATTGCTAATTATTACAAAAAATAAAAATAAAAAACAAAATAACAAAAAGCAACAGCATCAATCAAATGCATATTTTAACAAGTTTTGTGGATATACTACGAAACGAGCATTCAGTCACAAAAATAACAGAAAACTAGTCACATATTCAAACCGGAATGTAAAACTGACAATTAAAATATTCAAACCGAATAAATGACCTTCATATACATAAGTGATAACGCTAAATTCAGGAAATGCTTTACAGTGATAAAGAAAGACGTGTTGTGATAATTTTCATAAGCTATTTTTAAAAATTGTCCAAAAGAAAATACATTTCATTGACCCATCTAAACAATGTCCAATAGGCACAGAGAGATTTTAAATACTGAGATAAATACGTAACACGACGAATCCTTATCAGGAACTTTCGCTACTACTACTACTGTTACTACTGCTACTATTACTACTACTACTACTGTTACTACTGCTACTATTAGATTTTTTTTACTTTGTAGATACAAATTGTACGGCCAATACATTGCTAAACATCAAAATTTTAACCACGATGTTCAAAGTGTAATAAGGAATCCAGATTCATCAAACGCGTTATTTTACACGTGATTTTGTAAAGGATAACCGTAAAGTTTTAGAGACATCTGTATATGATACCAAAGAACGGTGTATTTACAGCTTAAGGTGCTTTCAACAATGACGGCTGAGGCTTAAGTCTGGAGCCATAAAGGTGTGCACCGTATTTTCATATTTAGCTTTTAGAAAACTGCTTAAATTCCTCATTTTTCTGTAAATATACTTACGTCTTATTTAAAAGGTTTAGTGATGTCACGATCCATCCATCCGTCCTCGCATCCTTGTGTCTGTTTGTATCACCTTCCATAGAGTCATTGGTCAAGTGTACCTAACTCTTTTTTACTTTGTCATATTTGAATATCTGACCTTTGGGTCATGCCAATAGAGAGGAGATAATACATGTGGGGAGGGATTCAGTGCTTCGACGTTTGGGTCATAGGCCATTGTAAGGGAGATAATAGGAGTGAGGTTAATAATTACTAAATGTTGCACAATATGTTTGATCTGTCGCATTAATTCCAATTTTTTCAAATTAACAATGTTTGAGAACGCTCAGAATATGGGGTGGTTTTGGGGTGAGATGGTATTTCTTCTAATGGTAGTCTTGTGTTGCTCAATAATTTTGCCTACAGGAGGACAATCTGAATTGACAATTAAGACGAATGGTATATTTTCAACATCTTTCCAATTTTGTACTGTATAAGGTCATCCCTATTTTCCATTTTCTCCTTTTTGTATCGCATCATCCACAATATTTCTGACACAATTCTTCTTGACTTAGTGTTGAGATAGTTCTTTCGATATTTGACTTTTCGAATGTCTCTTTGTCAGAGCAGATCCTTCTTACGATTAGTGCCTGGCTAAAGGTCATATTTTGAATGCCATTTTTGGATGGCAGCTTGATGGAAGCAAATATTGATGTTTGTCTGCTGGTGTGGAGTTTGATTTCAATCATTTTGCAGTTGTGTCCAAAACTCATGGTTTGTATTTTATATTTCTGCAGTGAACTTCATTGAATGATGAAATTCGTTTGCTTTATTAATAAAATCGCAGATCATTCCTTTTTCGTTGTTATACTTCATTTCAGTGTAGTCAGTGTAACATAGCCACTGAAGTCAAATCTACGGCACTTAGGTTTTAAGAGTCTCCTTTCCAGTTTACCCATGAAAATACCTGCATACGAGAGGGTCATCTGAGTGCCCATTGCGGAATCATTAATTTGCAGGTAGTATTTTCTATTTAATTCGAAGTTCGTTAGCTTTAGTACTAGTTTCAATAGTTTTACAAGACAAAAGGTTGTTGGTTTCTTCTTTTCTTTTTTTTTTTTTTTTTTGTTGTTGTTGTTGTCTCCATGTTTTGCTTGGAAGCTGTTATTCCCTCATCAAGTGGGAATCTTCACATGTTCTTGGCCCTTGATCGACTCAGATGAGGTTTTTCTCGTACTTTGCAATGTCAGGAGCATCACATGCTTGATTAGATTCAAACAAAGTTGATCTGATCGTCATTTTAACCAGCAAATAAAACTTTCAGCGTTATGGCCGTTCATCGACTCATTTCAAAACTGCAAAGCACTTTATTATTTACATTTCATTTGATTTCATCTATATCTTAGCAATTTCTCAGGCCGAAACTATACCTGCAACTTGTGACAGTACTCTTTTTATAGTTATATCCTTTTATCAATGTAGAAAAGGCAGTTCAGCACTGATATTTTTGTGTTTCAGTTTCGATAAATCTCATTGAATATTCGCCGCAACAATATGTTAGTTGACGTTAGTGATGAACAGATTTAAAGCACCCAAACATTCACAATTTTACTTGATCTGTTGAGAACCAATGAATTACTATACAAGTTTGTGCGATGTTTTAGAAGCTGAAACATTACTAGATAAGGTCAAGTACATGCATAAATTATTTTTGATTTTCTACAACTACGTGAAATCAATGTCAAATTGAAAATATTTACCTATGTATTGATCCTATGATTAAACCAGAACAGTTATTACAGGTGTTTTTAATATTATTTATTCGAAAAAATAAGCAAGAACCATATATTGACATTTTATTAAATAAACTCCAGTTAACAAGCAATGTTGAAATATTTGCGATTTTTTAAATATAAAAATAGAAGAACACTTAGATTTGCAATCGGGTGCCTAAATGTGTAATTAGAACTTGTTTCAACGCAACGGCATTGGTCGAAATGCATTTCTCAGGTAGTCCAAGAATAAGAAATTGCAGCAGGGCTAATTGACAGGTTCTGAAACGTGTAATTTGGAAATTTTAAAAGGTAAGGAAAAAGAGAGAAATGTTCTAATTAATGCAATTTAAAAGACCAATTATTTCAAACAAATTATTTTACACAATGAATCTGTAAGATGAGTTTGACTGCATACATTGAAGACCAGATTTCATACATTGTAGACCAAATTTCATACATTGCACACCAGAATTCATAAATTGTACACCAGACTTCATAAATTCTAGACCAGGTTTTATAAATTCTAGACCAGACTTCATAAGTTGTACACCAGACTTAATAAATTCTAGACCAGATATCATACACCAGATTTCATACATTCTAGACCAGATTTCATAAATTCTAGACCAGATTTCATACATTCTAGACCAGATTTCATACATTCTAGACTAGATTTCATAAATTGTAGACCAGATTTCATACATTCTAGACCAGATTTCATACATTCTAGGCCAGACTTAATAAATTGTACACCAGATTTCATACATTCTAGACCAGATTTCATAAATTCTAGACCAGATTTCATACATTCTAGACTAGATTTCATGCATTCTACACCAGATTTCATACATTCTAGACCAGATTTCATAAATACTAGACCAGATTTCATACATTCTAGACTAGGTTTCATACATTCTAGACCAGATTTCATACATTCTAGACCAGACCTTATAAATTGTAGACCAGATTTCATACATTCTAGACCAGATTTCATACATTCTAGACCAGATATCATACATTCTAGACTAGATTTCATAACTTCTAGGCCAGACTTAATAAATTGTAGACCAGATTTCATAAATTCTAGACCAGATTTCATACATTCTAGACCAGATTTCATACATTCTAGACTAGATTTCATACATTCTAGACCAGATTTCATAAATTGTAGACCAGACTTAATAAATTGTACACCAGATTTCATAAATTCTAGACCAGATTTCATACATTCTAGACTAGATTTCATAAATTCTAGACCAGATTTCATACATTCTAGACTAGATTTCATACATTCTAGACTAGATTTCATAAATTCTAGACCAGATTTCATAAATTGTAGACCAGACTTAATAAATTATACACCAGATTTCATAAGTTCTAGACCAGATTTCATAAGTTCTAGACCAGATTTCATACATTCTAGACCAGATTTCATACATTCTAGACTAGATTTCATAAATTGTAGACCAGACTTAATAAATTGTACACCAGATTTCATAAGTTCTGGACTAGATTTTATACATTCCAGACCAGATTTCATACATTCTAGACTAGATTTCATACATTCTAGACCAGATTTCATAAATTCTAGGCCAGACTTAATAAATTGTAGACCAGATTTCATAAATTCTAGACCAGATTTCATACATTCTAAATCAGGTTTCATACATTCTAGACCAGATTTCATACATTCTAGACCAGATTTCATAACTTCTAGACCAGATTTCATACATTCTAGACTAGATTTCATACATTCTAGACTAGATTTCATAAATTCTAGGCCAGACTTAATAAATTGTAGACCAGATTTCATACATTCTAGACCAGATTTCATAAATTCTAGGCCAGACTTAATAAATTGTAGACCAGATTTCATAAATTCTAGACCAGATTTCATATATTCTAGACTAGATTTCCTACATTCTAGGCCAGACTTAATAAATTGTAGACCAGATTTCATAAATTCCAGACCAGATTTCATAAATTGTAGACCAGATTTCATACATTCTAGACTAGATTTCATACATTCTAGACTAGATTTCATACACTCTAGATCAGATTTCATCAATTCTAGGCCAGACTTAATAAATTGTAGACCAGAATTCATACATTCTAGACCTGATTTCATAAATTCTAGACCAGATTTCATACATTCTAGACCAGATTTCATACATTCTAGACTAGATTTCATACATTCTAGACCAGATTTCATAAATTGCAGACCAGACTTAATAAATTGTAGACCAGATTTCATACATTCTAGACCAGATATCATACATTCTAGACTAGATTTCATAACTTCTAGGCCAGACTTAATAAATTGTAGACCAGATTTCATAAATTCTAGACCAGATTTCATACATTCTAGACCAGATTTCATACATTCTAGACTAGATTTCATACATTCTAGACCAGATTTCATAAATTGTAGACCAGACTTAATAAATTGTACACCAGATTTCATAAATTCTAGGCCAGACTTAATAAATTGTAGACCAGATTTCATAAATTCTAGACCAGATTTCATATATTCTAGACCAGATTTCCTAAATTCTAGGCCAGACTTAATAAATTGTAGACCAGATTTCATAAATTCCAGACCCGATTTCATAAATTGTAGACCAGATTTCATACATTCTAGACTAGATTTCATACATTCTAGACCAGATTTTGATACATTGTAGACTAGATTACAAACATTCTAGACCAGATTTCATAAATTGCAGACCAGACTTAATAAATTGTAGACCAGATTTCATACATTCTAGACCAGATTTCATACATTCTAAACCAGATGTCATACATTCTAGACCAGATTTCATACATTCTAGACCAGATTTCATAAATTGTAGACCAGACTTAATAAATTGTACACCAGATTTCATAAATTCTAGACCAGATTTCATAAATTCCAGACCAGATTTCATACATTCTAGACTAGATTTCATACATTCTAGACCAGATTTCATAAATTCTAGGCCAGACTTAATAAATTCTAGATGAGATTTCATAAATTCTAGACCAGATTTCATACATTCTAGACCAGATTTCATACATTCTAGACCAGATTTCATACATTCTAGACTAGATTTCATAAATTGTAGACCAGATTTCATACATTCTAGACCCGATTTCATACATTCTAGACCAGATTTCATAAATTCTAGACCAGATTTCATACATTCTAGACCAGATTTCATAAATTGTAGACCAGACTTAATAAATTGTACACCAGATTTCATAAATTCTAGACCAGATTTCATACATTGTAGACCAGATTTCATAAATTCCAGACCAGATTTCATACATAGTAGACCAGATTTCATACACTGTAGACCAGATTTCATACATTCTAGACCAGATTTCATACATTCTAGACCAGATTTCATACATTCTAGACTAGATTTCATAAATTCTAGACCAGATTTCATACATTCTAGACCAGATTTCATACATTCTAGACTAGATTTCATAAATTCTAGGCCAGACTTAATAAATTGTAGACCAGATTTCATACATTCTAGACCAGATTTCATACATTCTAGACAAGATTTCATACATTTTAGACCAGATTTTATACATTCTAGACTAGATTTCATAAATTCTAGACCAGATTTCATAAATTGTAGACCAGACTTAATAAATTATACACCAGATTTCATAAGTTCTAGACCAGATTTCATAAGTTCTAGACCAGATTTCATACATTCTAGACCAGATTTCATACATTCTAGACTAGATTTCATAAATTGTAGACCAGACTTAATAAATTGTACACCAGATTTCATAAGTTCTGGACTAGATTTCATACATTCCAGACCAGATTTCATACATTCTAGACTAGATTTCATACATTCTAGACCAGATTTCATAAATTCTAGGCCAGACTTAATAAATTGTAGACCAGATTTCATAAATTCTAGACCAGATTTCATACATTCTAAATCAGGTTTCATACATTCTAGACCAGATTTCATACATTCTAGACCAGATTTCATACATTCTAGACTAGATTTTATACATTCTAGACTAGATTTCATAAATTCTAGGCCAGACTTAATAAATTGTAGACCAGATTTCATACATTCTAGACCAGATTTCATACATTCTAGACTAGATTTGATAAAGTCTAGACCAGATTTCATGCATTCTAGACCAGATTTCATACATTCTAGAGTAGATTTCATAAATTCCAGACCAGATTTCATACATTCTAGACTAGATTTCATACATTCTAGACCAGATTTCATAAATTCTAGGCCAGACTTAATAAATTGTAGACCAGATTTCATAAATTCTAGACCAGATTTCATACATTGTAGACCAGATTTCATACACTGTAGACCAGATTTCATACATTCTAGACCAGATTTCATACATTCTAGACTAGATTTCATAAATTCTAGACCAGATTTCATACATTCTAGACCAGATTTCATACATTCTAGACTAGATTTCATAAATTCTAGGCCAGACTTAATAAATTGTAGACCAGATTTCATACATTCTAGACCAGATTTCATAAATTCTAGACCAGATTTCATACATTCTAGACAAGATTTCATACATTTTAGACCAGATTTCATACATTCTAGACTAGATTTCATAAATTCTAGACCAGATTTCATAAATTATAGACCAGACTTAATAAATTATACACCAGATTTCATAAGTTCTAGGCCAGATTTCATAAGTTCTAGACCAGATTTCATACGTTCTAGACCAGATTTCATACATTCTAGACCAGATTTCATACATTCTAGACTAGATTTCATAAATTGTAGACCAGACTTAATAAATTGTACACCAGATTTCATAAATTCTAGACCAGATTTCATACATTCTAGACTAGATTTCATAAATTCCAGACCAGATTTCATACATTCTAGACCAGATTTCATACATTCTAGACCAGATTTCATACATTCTAGACCAGATTTCTTTAATTGTAGACCAGACTTAATAAATTGTAGACCAGATTTCATAAATTCTAGACCAGATTTCATACATTCTAGACTAGATTTCATAAATTCCAGACCAGATTTCATACATTCTAGACTAGATTTCATACATTCTAGACCAGATTTCATAAATTCTAGGCCAGACGTAATAAATTGTAGACCAGATTTCATAAATTCTAGACCAGATTTCATACATTCTACACCCGATTTCATACACTGTAGACCAGATTTCATACATTCTAGACCAGATTTCATACATTCTAGACCAGATTTCATAAATTCTAGACTAGATTTCATACATTCTAGACCAGATTTCATACATTCTAGACCAGATTTCATATTCTAGACCAGATTTCATATTCTAGACCAGATTTCATAAATTCTAGACCGGATTTCATAAATTCTAGACCAGATTTCATACATTCTAGACCAGATTGCATACATTCTACACCAGATTTCATAAATTCTAGACCAGATTTCATACATTCTAGACCAGATTTCATACATTCTAGGCCAGACTTAATAAATTGTAGACCAGATTTCATACATTCTAGACCAGATTTCATACATTCTAGACCAGATTTCATACATTCTGGACCAGATTTCATAAATTGTAGACCAGACTTAAAAAATTGTACACCAGATTTCATAAATTATACACCAGATTTCATAAACTGTTTTGACCAGATTTCATAAATTGTAGACAAGATTTCTTAAATTCTAGACCAGATTTCATAAATGGATAACAAATAAATCTTAAATAAATTGGACATAATTACCATTTTATTTTCAATTTGATTCAGCAAAGACTGAAGTCAATTCAATGGTGCAAATTCTCTCTCTCTCTCTCTCTCACACACACACACACACACACACACACACACACACACACACACATATATATATATATATATATATATATATATATATATATATATATATAGTAGAATATTGGTAATATATATATATATATATATATATAGTAGAATATTGGTATATACATACGAAACTTTATGATATTTAGACAATAGATATTAAAGGCCTCTAATTCTACATAAAGTTTGCTCAAGAATTTATTTCAGTTCACAGCTTTCCATTACAATGAATTTCCAAGGCATACAGTATTAGAAGAGTGTTTTATGAGCATGTGACAAAATTGCACCTGGTTTTTTGATAACAAACCACGTTCATTCCGAATGGTCACCGCTCGTCTGACTAGATGTTCTGCTCATCATATTGTAAAGTACCTTTGCTTTTGAATTAGGTTTCGTCACCGCATTGGATGTTACTATTCGTCTTTGTGTTTGGAAATTCCGTGATATGAAACTTGTTATGCATTTATATGAAGTGTTTTTACACTTGTAACAGTCATCAATATTGGGACCTATATGTGCAGATTAATTAATGCTTGCAGTAAATTAAAAAAAAATAAAAAATTACCCAACTCTTCTTTCCCCACAGATTTCAGAACCAAGGTAAATATTAAAGTAATGTATATTTGTTGTGTTTTTTTAATATAAATTGTATTTAGCGTAGCAAAACAGCAGAATATGTTAATGGGGCTAATAATTCGGTTGTATGTGAGTGAAATATACAACAGTGCATTCAGTCACGACATAATAGCCTATGGCGCACCTTGCAGTTATTTGTCTTTCTAAAACTATTTTTTCCAATCGTTCTTATGGCAAGGACTTTCTGATGTATATTTCTCAGATATGCATTGAAACTAGTCTTTCTTTTCGACTGGGGGGTATTGTTTCTGCCCATGTCGCAGAAAGAGCTTTCGATTTTATAATCTAACCCTCGATTTGACTGCACTGAGGCTTTTGATCGTCCTGTCAAGATCTTTCCTTTGTTAACTTCCTGATCCGTATCGTCGAGCTCTGACTCTGTGTTTTTTCTAGGGAAGGTGAACTTTCTAGCCTAGTTGAAAGAGTACGGTGGTAGATGAAATATATTATTGGATTGGCCACGTTGTGTAGGTAGGCTAGGATCATTACTGGCTTCCGGATGTGATATTCTTTTATGACATCAAACACGTCTAGCA